>JAQZBX010017992.1:0-22292 GCA_029593785.1 Cabassous unicinctus | reverse complement strand
TTGGCAATGGAAGGATAGATAGTTTAAGAAATGCACCAAACTCAATATATGAAAAAGAGAAAGAGACTTGAATTTGCCCTCTGATACTTGATCCTGGTTACTGCATGGTTTGTAAAATAGGCTCCTCTTGTCACCAGCAGTTTAGAATTTCCTTGTTAGATTTTCATAGAAATTGTTTTCAGAACACAAAAGCCAAATCCCAGAAGGGACAGCTGGTTTTAACAGGTGAAGAGATCACATCTAATGGTTTTCCTATCAAAGCACCACTGGCCATTTTCTCTCTTTTTTTCTGACATAAACTAACAATATCTATTCCTATTTTTCAGAAATATTCTCTTTAAGAACTTACTCATAACCTAAAATAAAAGAATATTTATCCAAAATAAAGAGTCCCTATTTACAAACACAATAATTTATTTTATTTTTTTTTTGCTCAAGGTAAAATTGCATATTAGATTATTTTTAGTCAAGTTAAAATTAGTGTTCAGTAATTCTTCCCCAAGAGCTTAAGATCATGTCTACTAATGCCACTAAATTAAATCAGGACCAGAAAGTTAAATTTGATTAGTAATTTTCCTGGTGAGTATGGGGCCCTTCTAATGTAAATTAGAATTTTTATAAACACAGGAATGAGACCATGATATGGATCCCTATAGAGAAAATAGTTGGTTTGAGAATTAAGGAAGCTGGTTCTACTTCTAATGAGTAAAGCGTGAAGGGCAAGTCTCTGAGACTCAGCTTACCCCTATATTGTTATCTATCAGATAAAGATAAAGAGATTGCAGTAACATATTTAAATTAAATCTCTTCCAGTTCTAGCTCTGATATGGAAAGACCAGTTCCGTGGACATTCTGGTTTGCTCTGAACATATTATATAAATAAGCATTTGAAATAATACATACAACTTTCATGTTATTGCCTGTACGTATAAAAAGAGAATTTGAATAGATAAAACAATAACTGGTAATAATTTTATCAGTGTTTTCATAAGGATAAAATCAGCAAGCCTGCCAATCCTCTTCAGTGAAAATGTTGAGGGTACAATGGATAGAGTCCCAATTCCACTAGGTAAGTCATTTTGTAAACTTGGGTCACCAGTTTCTTAACCTTAGCTCCGTGTGTGTGTGTGTGTGTGTTTGTGTGTGTGTTTTAAAGAGTAACCACTGGGAAGGCTCAATGAAATATGCCACGAAAGTAAACCTTCAATAAATGTTTCTTTTAAAAGCTAAAAGATCACCTATTTCTAGCCAGCAAATGAAGGATGTTGGGGCCATGAAAAATGGAATTGTTGAATGTGCAATTATATGAGCACTGGGATTAATGTGTCAACCTCTTCCATAGCCCAAGGTGTTTAAGCAACAAATACAAAAGAGACCGGAAAAATCCCAGTACTCAAATGATGAACATAACTTTGTTTCTATAGTCATGTGGCATTTCAAACCATTACTCACCAGCATTCAAGTTTGCTACTGACAAGTCTTTACTTGATTTAAGATAGGCATGAAGGCCTTTAATCAGCAAATATTTAAAATAAATGACATAAAAAATATATAGGTCAGCCTAGTTTTGTTCATTGTTTTGTTGTTTTTGCGGTTTATTAAATTCCATCTTTATAAAAAATTGTTTCTTCCTATTAGGGTATGGCATGGATTACGTCCCAAGCAAAAGAACATCCTCAATGCAATACACACATACACACATTAGAATTGCTCCAGCAAGGTGTAGGGTGTAGATATCAAGAGCAAAGGATTAAGACTGAGGACTGAGAAACAGCAGCAGCAATAAAAAAAAACTGGATATTCATCCTACACTGTGCAACTTGGACTCAGTGCTGTCCTGAACCGCAAAGTATAGACATGAAGGGTCACCTAAGGAGTAAAAAATAGGGAGAAAAAGCTATTCAGTAGTGCCTGGACCCTGCCTGAGGTTCCTTTAGGCTTGGATGTTCAGACGCCCACAAGACACAGTCTGGACTGCCAGATCCCTCGGGATTCCAGTCTTCTGTCCGCCTGGATTTCTATGCTGCCAGTTTCTCTGTTTAAGGCACATGCCAGCATAATTCCTGTCTTTATGCTCTCCCCAAACTCCTCATCAATTACAGCCAAACTCTTAATCCTTTTCCGTCTCTCACCTTCATATCAGCATTTACTTTATTTTAGTTCTACTCAAGTCCCATGCTGACTCTATGTTTCTATACTCAATTTATATATTATATGTCTATAAATTTTAGAAGCTTTTCTTCCATGGTTAACATGACCACCTAGGATTCTATTCTTGCATCGGAAGAGAAATAAAAATAAGTCCAGCAGTCAAAGAGCACAGGATAATCCTTTGCATAAGAGAACAGTAATATCAGATTAATTTCCCCCCAACTTTCTAAAAAATTACTATATGTGGTTGCCCATAAATTCTGTGAATTATTGCAAATCTAAGGTATACCCATTACATCCTAACAAGGAAAACCTGAACTTTGCCTAACACCAAATGTCATTTTTTTTCTTTAAATTTCCTCATGCAATTTGAAAAGGGGATCAATCAGAGCTCTAAAAGAAAGGATCTGATATAAAAACACCACTTTTCTCTTCTAAAGTGACTGTGGCTATTTAAACTAAATATTCCCAATTGTCTATAGGATAAATTCCAAACCACTTAGCCTGTCAGTTAAAGGCTTCCACAACCTGACCTCAATCTACCTTTATAGCCCCAGTTCCCACAACTCCCATCTGATCTAGAAAAATCAGATTACTCGTTGGAATGCAAACAGGGTTTGTTATGTATTCACATTACTCCATCTTCTTAAAAATCTTTTTTCTTCTTTTTTGTCCCCATTCCTTTAAACTCTCTCTTCTTCAAGATATATTATTCCTACCGCATATTTAAAGTATTTACTCTGATTTGATGTGATTTCTTCCCGCAAAGCTTTGTATCACTTTTCTTTATTCTCTGAAATAATTACATAAAGTGTGTGTTATTATTTAACTGTTCAGTATTTATATATTTTTTTCACTCAAACTGCAACTCAAGTTCATGAGGACAGAGACAGAAGTTTTAACATTTTCTTTTCTAACCATAGCATCTAGCAGATGATCTTGATTCAAGGAATCAACATTCAAAAAAATAATATTTCAAATGCTACATTGAAAAGAAATAAACAAAACTATATAAGAAACTATCTATGAGAAAATTAACATTTTCTGATATACTTAGAAATATATACCACAATATTGGCATCTAAGATCCTGGGGAGCTTAAATCCTACTCATTAATATATGGAGCACTGCTCAAAGTAATTGTGATCACTTAGGGCCTTGCTGAAAATGTAACCCGTCATTCTGGGTACTTACTATAATATGAATATTTAATATCTATACAGTAAGCTGTTCTAATGTATAGAAACGAATAAAAATAATTACATAGTGCCATCTAAACTAGGAGGACAAAATATCTTGCTAATTATTGTTAAACATTACTAATATATTAAACATAAACCATCCATTCCAAATTCCACATATGCATTTCAAGAATGCTGTTTCTTTTCCTGCACTTTTCTCTACAGAAGAGTCCCAAACTAGCTCTACAAGCATCAACTGGACTGCCTGAATCTGACATTTTGATTTTATATACACATATCTCTATATAAATGACCTATATATTCACGGACCTAAAATCAATTAAAAAATATGCTTCCATCTAGTGGCCCACTCAATTAACCCTATGTCTGTCTTCCCTGGAACAAAAATTCTAGACTAGTTATCTTCTATATGGCTGTCTTACATTACTTTGAACACTGAGAAATAATACAGATAGTATTAAGAATAATAATGGCAAAAGTTGCTTTGGGAAGTTCTTATTGAACACCAGGCACCACCCCAGCATTAAATATATTATCCCTATGCCTCACAAAGGCTTTATATAATAGATAATATTATCCACCTTGAAGGAAGAGAGACTGAGATTCAAAGATGTTAAATACACTTCCCTAATGTTCCATACTCCTTAGCAGACAGGGATTCCTCCCAGTTCCAGCTGTGTTGGTTCCAGAGGAAAAGAAAGGATGTAAGAGAGAAGGAAACAGCTGAATGATGCTCAGATAGACCATTTTTCCCTCAATAATTTAAATCTGATTGTACTTTAGCTGAAAGAATTAACGTTCTGTAAACTGTATTCCCAGCCACCTCCCTCCCAGCTGAGGTCAAATGCAAGCTCCAATCTACTCTCCAACTACAATACTTGCAAACCTCTTTATCAACATGAGTACTGACATCTCTCTTCAGGCCAGAAGTATTTATTTAATCAACAAGTACAGCTTGAAGAACATCAGGCTCTCATTCATGGTTAAGTAATTAAAAACGGAAAACACATCACCAAGAGCTTAATATATGCAAGCATTAATTGGTTCACTTGGTGAATGTTTCCCCAGACTGCATTTGTTTCTTAAGGATGGGTGTTGTGTTCCTAGCCCAGGCCTCATGGCTTTCAGGGCTTGCTAATTAGTGCTTTCCTAATCCCATTCAGAAAACTGGAACAGGTTTTGGCCATCCCTGTCTCATAAATGGGTGGTCACTGAGATTAGGTCAAGCCAGCTCAGCCCACAATAGCATCCTTAATCAGCCAATGTGAAATCAAACTGAAGCAAAAATCCTGGCTTTTATCTCACACTGTCTTTGGAGCTAATTAAAATGCACAGGCTCTTCCTCCCGTTACAACCCTGCTGTTCTATACACTAATAAGCCAACAAAAGGTGCTGAAAGCAATGGGCTGAATAATTGTTGAAATTTACAGTTCCTTAAAAGCAACTGTTAAAAGGCTTCTGCCTCCTCAGCCATGTAGATCACATTCTGATAAAGAATCACTAAATAAGATCTGCTCTTAGAGTGATATGAAGGATCAAGTAGATATGGAGAGAACTGGGATCTTTTAAAATGATGACTGTTTTTGATTCACTGATTTGAATTTCAACCCACTTTTACTAATCAAAGAGTTAAAACAGCATTTTCTTTAAGTGCAATCTATCCCCAGCGTATGGTGGGCCTCTGCTATTTTAAGGGAGTCTATGAGAGCCCGCTGGCATAATAAACAAAGTGTGGTGGGGGAACGACAGGATGCAGGCAAAAAGGAAGAAATGAACACACACAAAGTCATCTGCTTGGGCTCAAATGCTTCCTAGTCACTTTACCAAAAATAAATCCTTAAATTAATAATCAACCTTAATAAAAGTAACTTCTAAAATACAGTAAGCTTTTGATCTTACTGTTCCTCTACCTCAGAGTATTCCTTTATATTTATTGAAAATGTGCCTTGAGCAAAACAATAATTTTCTACACTTTAATACACGTACAAGCGTATAATTTAAGGAAGCATTTGCCAAGGAATAGCACATACTCCAAACACATATAGTGAATTAAATTCACATTATAATTATATTTAAAAATCAATACATTAAATAAGAGTTCAACATGCTCAAAGAGGCATAGACCAAAACTGTAATTATAATAAAGTGACCTATCTCCCTAAGATTGGGCCGGGCATAAAATGTCTGGAGAGAGGGCTAGGATTAAAATCACCACTCCCTACTCGCTACTCCGCTACACCCCCCACCCCACCCCCAGCAAAAGCATGGGCAAAGAAAGCTTACATATTTTCACCTAGGCTTGATAGAATGTCAAAATGCCACAATACTGTGGAAACTTCAGGAGCAACAATTCCTTTTTTGAAGCTAAACAAAAATTCTAAAGGCTTCATTATATAAATGTATAAAGCATAATTAATAAAGCAGTCTCTTCCAATGGAGGAACATTGTTGATATAAAAACTTAAATATTATATACCTGATGGATTATTCCATCCAATGATAAACTGTTATAGGCCTTTATTTTGCTTGTTTTTGCAAGCCTTTCACCAAGCAAAAACTATAATACTTTTATAAGGTTTTCCTGCCAATAGGCCATGAATAACCTCAGTAGAAAACTGACCTTGATGCCTACTTTCTGTTAATTAGGAATGACAAATATAACTCCTCTAAATATCAAATCATCATTTTTAGCACTTTTCCAAAATTAAGTTGACTTATCTCTATACAAGAAATATCCCTATACAAGAAATAACCCCACTATTACCTAGAGATGTTTTGCAACTAGTTTATCTTGGAGGGTTCCTCAAGAAAGCACCCTGGTAAAATTATGACATGATACTGAGATTATTTTTTCCAGCCTTCAAGGGGTCATTGAGAACACTGGCTTTCCAGTTTGCAGGCTGAATTTTTTTTTGGCCATGCTTTATCGTGAAAAAAGTTTGAGGATACACTCACTTATTTGTCTAGAGTTGTTTTCTAAAACACAGGCTTACATGCCAGAACCTGTCTCTGGAGACTGGCTAGAACACTCTCCCTGAATTAGGGACCTATAATGTTATCAGAGGGCTCAACGTTTCTGAACACTCCATGACTTTCACCTACTGAGATTTGCGGTCTGTCTCTCCCTACTAAAACCTAAGAACCACAAAGGCAGAAATTCTGTCTCCTGTTTATCTTCTACGGTCCTGGCATACTAGCGGTGCTCAAAAAACACAAAGATTTGTCGAATGAATGTTTGAACACCTAAAGATCTCCACTAAACCAGAAACACAGAATATCTCCACCACAGATTCTTGCACGTAACATTCAGTTTCTCTGCAGCCCAATATTTATTTAAAACAAATACCATAACAATAACTAATAGCATTCATCATACAATGAACTGGCTAAAAGACACATATAGTACAAAGTCTTTTTGAGGAGGCAGAACTTAACTTCTTAGGTCGTTTTCTTCCTCCCTCTTTAATTATAGGTAATCCTATAAACCATCTTAAAATACTTTAACCAGTGGCTATGTAAGGATTACTCTCTGGTACATAAAGCTTAAAGTACCCATGGAAATATAATATTAAATGAGAAGAAAAAGAATTGGAAGTAATTAGTGAAGTAAAATATATATTAATATAAAACTACAAACTATATAATACCAACACCCAAACTATTATTACCTTCTAAATCATCAAAGCAAGATAATGACAATTACTTATTTAAGACATACTAGATGTGTTATATATTATCTTGTTGAATCCTCTCAACAACCATATGAAATCGATATTATATTATCCATGAAATGAGAAAACAGGAGCTCAAAGGGTTTAATAAATTTAACTTTCCCAACTCACATAGTTTGCAATTAGGCAGTGCATTTGTATACTTAACCAGTATGCCCTTCTCTAAGTAAATTATAGAATATAATAATTTATTTTATTGTACTATATATAATGGTTATGATTCACATTTATAAAGGAGTCTATGTTAAACACCTTACACAAATTATCTCATTTAAATCTCTCAGTAATCATGAGGTAAGTACTATTGGCACTATTACCATCTCCCTGTCAAGTGAGTGCCAACCAACAACTCAGGCAAGTAAGTATCAGAGCCCCACCTCTACTACACAAAACTCAAAACACAATAGCATTGTAATGCAGGCTTTTATGCATAGGTTAATATTGAATAATTTTATGTCATTATATACAACTAAAGACAAACATGGGAGTAGCAAGATTAAAAATTGAAATTTAAAAATATGTATATATATCATATCTTAAAATTATGGAAATAACACAGATGCTGACTTGGAAGCATTTGCAGAGTAAGAGTTGAGCATTTCTATCAAGTTCCAAGTATAAGTCCAATAGCTGCCTTTTGTCATTTTTACATTTTCAGACAAGAAAAAAGTTTGAGGTCACCTTGAAAGATTTTAATATGCTAATTACAGCCATCAGGATTAAATGATTGATACAGGGCTTCCCCCTCCCCCGGGGAAATTTGAAATTAAAAATAGTAGGAGCTCAAAAACAAATTTGTACCTCCCCCCTCCCCTATCTTTTCACCTACAACCTCCCAAAACACACACCCACGGGCCAATTTCCTGAAGGGGATACAGAAACACTTTTTAAATTACCACTTACACTGTTTCCTCCTTAGTTACTCAAAAGCAAACACAAAGAGCTCTGGAAGAATTTTACAAAGTCTGCCTGTCAATCCCAGAGGTCAGGACACTTAATAAGAACGTTAATCAAAAAGGCATTTGTATTCAAATTGCTACAAGATTCAAATTCTCAAACTAGGTGTAATAAAAAGGCAGAACAGTCTATGAGGATTTTGTCAAGAGTAGTTTAGTAAACTGCTTTACTTTTGTAAAATAGTCCCTTTTGTTGTGAGCAAATCCTATTTGGCATTGTAAGGTATAATGTAGAAAATTACAAAAAGTTAAGCAACAAAAACCAAAAATCTTTAACATGAAGAAAATAACAAGCCCAAAGAGAAAAAGAAAGGGGAAAAGAGACAATCCCAACTATAAACTTAAATACTGGGGTATTTAAGTAATTGAGAAGCCTACACCATCTTGTGCTAATTTGGAAGGCAATTGGCTGGGATGTTAATAGCGGAAAAGCCTACTGAAAGTGAGAAAGGCAAACTTTTGAGGAGAAATATTTAAGGGCAATTGGCTCAAAGTTGGTGCAAGCAATTTGTAACCTGGAGACGGCAACCTCAAATGTTAAATTCATAAACATATAGTTTTATATAAGCATATGGTTAGACGTCTCTATGCCAATGGGATAAACAATAGCAATATTAATAATAACGTGAGTAATATAAATAACTTGAATTATCAAAGGTTTGTGCTAGTCAGTGTTCTATGCTTTATTAACATCTCATTTTACCCTCCCAATAACCCTAGAAGTGGACTGGGATGATGAAGATGATTTTACAGATCCATTTTATCGGCTTAGCTTAGGCATATCAGTAATGTGAGTTGGGCAGTCTGACTCCAGAGCCTGTGCTGATTCATAAGGCTGGGACAGTTAGGAGTCACTGCCATCTTTGCCTTTCCAAAACGACAGCTGAGATGATTCAGAGGGTAGATGAAAAGGGATGTCGGAGAGAGGGAAGCCAGGCAAAAGGCTGTTTCAATAAAGATAAGGTTCACAAGAGTGAAAAATCCCTTGATAAAAAAGATTGATAAAAAAGATTATCAATAATCACGTCCAGGAAAGTCTATAAATGAAAGATAAAAAGTATAAAAATCTTTTGGTGCCTTTCAGGCATGCCCTCTAAGTGTCTTTTTTTGGTGTGCTCAGCTCTTGGACCTCTTTGATGAGTGCACAATGTAGGCCTTTAAGTTTCTTCTCTGTTCCAGAAGTTTCCCCGAGACCCCTCTAAGCTGAGTAAGGATGGAGAAAATAGGCCACTCAGGCCAGCCTGACTAAGGGATTAGACCATATAGGCAATTTCACCAAACTTGGTCTGAAAAAATGAAAAGAGTTGTAGCATTAGTATCAAAGGGGGCATTTTAAAAGTGTGAAGGGTGAATGGGGAAGAGAAATTATTTTATCTTGTACCAGGGTTTCTCAAACTTGGCACTACTGACATTTTGGTCCAGATCATTCTTTGTTTTGAAGGGCTGTCCTGTGCAGTGTAGCAGCCTCCCTGGCCCCTACCCACTAGATGCCAGTAGTGGACCCTACTCCCAAAGTGACAACTAAAATTGCCAAGAGTCCCCTGGGGGAAAAATTGTCTCTAATTGACAACTACTGTCTTAGACATACTCAGGTTTCTTGGTTTAGCTTTGTGATTATAAGTATTATTATTATTTGGATGGGGCAAAAAAAAAAAGACGAAAAATATAAAACAAAAAAAAAATAAGACAAAGCAAAAAAAGAAATATTGCAGAAGTCAAGAAGGGGGGAACTCAAACAAAACCTAGGAAGTCCATGCTATGATATCTTGGAAATTATGCCTATTCACATATTAGCAGTACAGAATTAAGGTTCAAAATTTTATGGATGGTGAAAGCCCCCATGATGAAAAGGAGGAGGCTGAGAGTCCAGATGTAAACCCTGAATGGGTAACTGAAGTTGATCACACACACACAAAAGCCATGAGCAAAAGACTTGTTTAAAAAAACAAACAACAACAACAACAAAAAACAACAAAGTTTACCATATCCCATCTTCTACAAAGCCATGAAGAGTTTGGAATCCAGGTAACACTTTTGCTTTGAGCCAGAAAGGAATGATTGACTATCTTAGTGAAAGGCTGCTTCAGTGTACTCTAAAAAGAGTATTTCAAGCCACCACCTCATCATTTGGTGCCCTGGAGCAATCCTTAATTATCATAATGGACTGAAAGAGTTAATGTAAATTTTATCGAGCTTCGTTTACTAGCAATTACTATCAGCATAGGTTATACTTCCATGGCAGCATTCAGGGAGGAAAGAAAAAATAAAACCTTTTCCTTCTGAGTTGTAGGTGCTAACCAGTCAACCATGCTGGCCAAATCCTGCCTCTCCAGTCTCCTTGTAATATATACTATTCACCCAGGCTGAAGTCGTCAATGACAGCTATTCATGTGTCCCAAGCTAATCAAATGCAGGCAACAGTGATGGTGCAGCACTACTGGCCTTCACTGAGCGAACAGGAAATTGTTTCTCTCCCATCAGTCTGGCACACAAACTCTGCTGCTGCTTTTAGACTTTTAATGGAGTGGCCTCCAAATGGCACATCAGAGAAAATATTTTCAACTGAAGAACAGGTATGGAATGCAGCTATTTGTTCAGCAGCAACCTTGGCCTTTTGGGATATGTGCAGCTTTGGTTCTGAATAAAGAGGACTAAGGGGGAAAAACGTTTTCTCCTCTATTCTAAACATCCCTTAGTCTCCTTTGAGTTGAAGCCGCTAATTATGCCAGGCAGGCTGAATGATGAGTAGTGGTTTTGTGATCCCAGCTATTGTTCAGAAGGGCTGGGCGCACCAATCCATTTACTAGGTACAGAGAATTTGAAGGAGGGAAAGTCTGAGTACTTATTATTTGTTTTCTTAAACAGTGCCTTTTTAACAAACTTTTCACTAGTGAATAAAAACATTTACTGGTAATAAAATACAGTAGTGTTTCAGAAAGTTAACCTCTTTCCCCAAAACATGACAAAGTGCTCTGAGTTTGGGGAGGGAAAAAAAAACAGTCCCCCCGCCCCCCACCACATAAACACAGAGTGAGGATTATTTTTAAATATATAGATATATTTTGTAAAAATGTATTTCTTTGGAGCCATCTACACTATAAAATTAAGTAACTGCAGCCTACTTTTAAGAATACTGATAAAATAAATAAAAGCAATGCATCACAACAGATGGGGGAGGGTGGGAAGTGACACTTACTCCTCAAAAAATTATATCAGTAGTAAAATACCTATCTTAAGAACAAAGAAAAGGAAATGGCTGGGAGGTAAATCCCATGGTCTCTGAGGAAGACCATCCTCTCTTTAGGTAGCTGTTTGTCTTCTAAGTGGGTGGGATCCTATTAAAACATTTTTAGCTTTCAAACACTTTATCTCTAGACCTTGCCTTCATCAAGGTTCTTGAGGTAAAAGCCGTGTTCTAAAGACGTTATGTATTTTAGAAGAAGAAGAACTTTAATAAATGATGTACAAACTAAGTAAATCACACTTATTTTTCTACACACCCTGTATATTCTTTTGGTGAGGAAGTAAATATTACAAAGTCTTTACCATCAAGGATACTGAAATACATCTCAATAAAAGTTTGATAATGTGAAGAACAAACTATGCAGATGTCATTTCTTTTGAGAGTGACATTTTAAATCTTGATCTTGGTCTGCTTTTTTATTATACTTTTACAAGTTATTTAATTCCCTTTTTGTCAGAGTTTTCATCACAACTCAACTGAGCTAAGAACTACAAAACAATTTTTTATAAAGGTAAATGTTAATATCTCACAAGACTGGTAGACTTTTCTATATGGTCCACTTTAGGGGATGCATTTCAATTAACTGAAATAGAAATCAAAAGAGCTGTAAAGACAGAAAAAGAATGATGCCTGTTTTAACTTCCACAACATAATTCTCGAGTTCTGTATGATTGTGGTCTAATATTTTCCTTAATGGACACACCAGATTACTAGAATCATTGGCAGAGACCTTTTATCTCCACCTGCTGGATGAATGAAACATAACTGGGTCCAAGATAATCATGGACATATTTCACGAAGAAAACATATTAACCCAAATTAAATTGAAAATCATGTGTTTTAAACTATATCCTCTGGCACTTTATTTCTGTCACTGAATTGAATGGCAACCCTAAAACTATTTGTTTTGTGATTGTTACAAGGTTTATTCTCTATTTTATGAAAGATTTAAGATTGGCCACTGCATTTCATCAAAATTGTCAAGTAATTACTCTGCAAAGAAAATTATGGAAACATGTAATAGTTGGAAAATGTCAAATTATGGTCCTTATGAAAGAAACTGGTTGGAAAGATCTTATCTGGAATTATAAGGAATGTAATGTCCATTGTTTATCATATACAAAGAAAAATGATGCCTGGATAGGGGCTTCTTAAAAGACAATTATTTTTAAGAGAGGAATACAGCTTTCTCAAAAAAAAATTCTTCTTCAGAATGTAACACTGAGTTTAGCTGCCTCAGGGGGTAGAAAAAGACAGATGCCTGAGTTGACCTTCTGTTGTATAAATTAATCATCATTGTTGATTATTCACTAATTTACTAAAAAAATTAAATACCTTTAAAAAGAGATTTTTATACATTGATAGACACATTCTTCTTGAATGTAATATATAAATACTGTTTTTCCAGATTGTTTAAATATAATTGCAGGTAATAAATAATTTAGTAGAAACCTAAGACTACTACAGAAAGCCAAAATAGAAGTTTGTGCCTAATGAGTATAAAAATAAAGTATCTGCCTTTTGGTTAAACATTTTATACCTTGGTGCAATTTAGATAGGATGGAAAAAAAGGAGAAATTGTCCACGTTGGTTTTCCTTTTAAACCAAATTTAATAAAAAAAAAAAGATTTCTCAGGAAATATTTAATACACTAGATTTTTCTTTTTCTAAACACTAGATTTTTTTCCCCTGATACCTTTCAAACATTGTTGACTGGCAGTACATCATTTTGCTCATGTTGAATGAATCAGAACACATGAATAAGCCATCTCTAAGCTAATATTTCAGAAACCTAAATTATGAATTTCCTCCAGCATTTAAACAGGAAAGCAGTATAACGCTTCTGCCAGAACCTTACCACCTCCCATACAAGCATATGTTTTAATCAATTTTTGTAGCAAATCAGTTTTTTAGTTAATTATAAGTAAAAATAACAAAGACTCAGTGAAAATATCAATAGAATGCAATTAAGAAACCAATGAGATAATATTCATCTTTTCAATAAGTATTTATTGAATGGTTATTGTTTGCAAGTGTTCTACTTGGCCCTGGGCAAATCACAAACAGAAAAAGGAAATAATTCTCATCCCCTTCTAAATATATCATTTAGGTCACTCTAGATAGGATAAAATATTTATATTCTTTCTCAAACCACGATGTCATTACTGGCCCTTTAATTAGGTTTTGTTAAATATTAAAACACAAGTTGCTATTTACGTAAAACTAAAGAAACTAATATATCAGGTTATCCTGGTGACTAGGATTCTATAGTGGTTCCACAAATACGTGTTAAATGAATGAAAGAACAGCAAGATAAATTAATCCTGGATTTAGCTATCTATAAATTAATCTGATTAGACAGGCTTGATAAAATAAAATTATAAACTATTGGACATATAGTTAAATATAATCTGAATTGCCTTTCCCATAGGAGTCAGTTTGCTCTTGTTCCATTTAAGGGTCTAATAAATCACTGTGGAAATATCAGCATTATATTCCAACCAACCATATTAATCATTACAAATAATAACAACTTACATTAAAAAAATAAATCCTTTATATTATGCATTGTATTAACAAGTCATACACAGTGATCTCTCTTTCTGAAGAAGCCACTGAAATAAAAGTTCAGAAATACTAACATAAAATCCTGAGAAGGGAAAGCACAATTGGGTGTTGGGGTGAGGGCTTTGGTATCACAATGAGCAAGAGATATTAATAAATTTCTGTAGGAAGAAAAACAATTGGAAACATGTTCAGAGATGAAATAGGGCGAAGAACTGCAGCTTTGACTCTGATATAAGGAAGCTCTGAAAAATTTAGATGTCTGCTGAGGCAGCCATGGAAATACAGATCCAAAGGCAGCATGTACTCTGGTATATGGGTGTCAAAAGGGAATGAATTAAAGACATATTTAAGGGCAACTCTCATTCATCACTCTCTTTATCCCCAAATGCAGGCAAAATCAGGCAGCTAGTATTTACCTCCAGCAAAAACAGCTGATCCTTTCTCGAGGAAACTGAACAAACTACCAGATGAAACTTCGCATAATCATCACTTTAACTTGAGTGACTCTGTAGCCTGACAGCTGGTTTCCTGGCCTCCTAGATGATCCGTTTAAAGCAGGGGTTCTTAACAAAGGGTCCCTGAGCTTGAATTGAAATTCAAAATAACATTATTCTTGTGGGGACGTGTTGGTGCAGGTGTGATATATTTATTAAATAATACACAGTATAGTGTGGACTTAGTAAGGGGTTCATGGTTTTCACCTGACTGGCAAAGGGGTCCGTGGAAGAAAAAATGTTAAGAACCCCTGCTTTAAAGCAAAGTCCCACTTTTACTTACCTCACACAGCACTCTTAGCAAGAACTCTATATGGGAATCTGTCATAAGACCAAAGCAGGGAACTTGTATTAGCTGTACAGTCCCTTTTTCTACAGGAAAGGATATTCAAGGATTATCAGACAAATGAGAAAAAGCAGCAGAATGAAGAAAATAAAAGGAAGGCGGGTAAAATTAGGGGAAAAAAATGACCCCAGAGGAAATGAAGATAACTCTGGCAACATAAAAGAAATTGGGGGAAGGAAACATTTATGAATAAACTAAAAAATATTCAGGAAGATATTATACCTACAAAACAAGAACAGAATACTATGAAAAAGGAAAAAAATCAGAAAACAAGAATATGCTTGTGGAGATGAAAATTATGACTGCTAAAATTTAAAATGAAAATTGTGCAGCAAGCCTGCAGAGAAACCAGTTCAGATTGGAGCATAAAGATGGACTGCTCTGGGACAGCAGTTTCCAGTCATGGGTACATGTATTAGTCCGCCAAAGGGGTGCTGGTGCAAAATACCAGAAACTGGTTGGCTTTTACAAAGAGTATTTATTTGGTGTAGAAGCTTACAGTTACCAAGCCATAAAGCATAAGTTACTTCAATCACCAAAGTCTATTGCCACGTGTTGGAGCAAGATGGCAGCTGCCAACGCCTGTAAGGGTTCAGGCTTCCTGGGTTCCTTTCTTCCTGGGACTCAATTCTCTCCAGATTCAGCTGCTCTGCTCCTTTGTGTGCTTGCTTCCCAGACTCCAGCTCAAAACTCAAGCATCAAAACTCCAACTCTGTCCTTTGCCATGTCTTTTATCTGTGAGTCGCCACCCACCAAGGGGTGGGGACTCAATGCCCTACTGATGTGGCCCAGTCAAAGCCCTAATCATAATTTAGTAAAATAAAAGTGAAACCTCAGACAGACCAGTTTACAAACATAATCCAATATCTATTTTTGAAATTCATAAACAATATCAAATTGGTACAGTGCACTATCAAATAAATGCATTTGACAAGGAATACAGTGAGCATACTCCTTCCTAATGGCCCTGATGTTCAGGTATCCATCCCTCTCCATTATGTCTCAGGTGATGATAATCCCAATCCTGGCTCTAACTGTAAATTGACCTCTACATGTCATGTCCCTGGTCACATTTATTGGCTCAACATCAGCATTTATCTGAAGATAGGTTATATCATTTGAGAGGTTCCCTCTTACTATTGCTGAAAGTGAAACAAGGAACCACATAGCCCCGTTTAACATTAGTAGCTTTGCCTCAACAAGGGGAGCCAGTTGTCCTAAAATAAAGAGGACCATGGGGATGGCAGAGTGGAGAGGAAGGAATGACACAGTGCTTGGTGACATGTGTGAACCACATATGTCACCTGGATTTCTACTCACATTGCATTTTACCTCTTGCTCAAAGCAGTATGACTCAAAGTTTTCTGTGACCTGCCAGGAAAGACTGCATAAATCCAGGGACCACTATGTATATAAAATACAAATACCCTTGGAGTTCTGTCCTGTGTCAACCCTTCCTAGACCAGGCCAGAACAAGCACAAGAGACCAATGTCTTAAGACTACAAGTCTTAATCAAGGTTGAGAAATACATGATCACAAATTAATCTCTAACTAGAAATCATCTAAGAAGTTCATGTGTCTCTATGTACATGCAGTGTTTTCCAGAGCAACAAAAAGCCTTGTTCAGATTCTTGAATTGTAACAGAAACCGAGGCAACAATAAATACCTAAGAACATGGCAAGATTTGGATTAGAGGTGAGAATAGAGAGATGTCCAGTTTGCCATTGGGGGGAGGGGGATCTGAATTACATTTTATCTATTTCATGACAATGTGCTAGAACTTCCTCAATTCGCCTGTGGTAATCCTCACCATTATAGAACCCAACTAAATGTAAAATCATCAATGTCATCAAGAAATCATCTTCTGAACACAGGACTGAATTCAAGCCAAAGTGAAAGTAAATTAGTACATACTTTTGAATCAGACATGTTACATAAATATATATATTTTAGTAAAAGATTCATTGCAAGAGGTAAGATATTCACAGGTACAGACACAAGCATGTTCCCCCACTCTTACATTATATCTAAGAAAAAATCAATTTAGCAAGCATACTGAAATCCCAAGTAAATAGTACTTTAAGAAGGAGATCTTTTCTCCCCATAGTTGTAAATTCCTTGAATAGAGTTAAGTTTAGGCAGCAATACAAAGATCTAAAAGGTTACCTTTACATACTTCTTTGAGCAATTTGAGAGAAGGACATAATATACTTATGTAGTTGAACCCAGTCAAATCAGCTCTTAGACTTATTAGGGCGTGATCAGGGCATGATGCTGTTGACACAAGGCTAAGTGCAAAGCCTTGACCTTTGCATTTCCGCCATGACCTCAGAAACAGGACCTACTCATCTCACCCCAACATTTACAACTTGAATGATGTTTTTAAAGGATCACTTAGCTCAAATGAAACCATTTTACCTATTATTGTTAGTTCTTCTAAGGTTTTTTTTGGGGGGGAAGGGGAGACAGGGAATTTGGGGGGGACAACACAGGGCTTCCAAACAGTAAAATCTATTCTACTTCTGTAAAAACAAAATGTTCACTAAATTCTTTAAAGTTTACATCTAAAATCTGTTAGGACAAAATGTTTTTCTTCACAAAATCCTGTCATATTTTGACAGAAATTCAAATGAAGTCAAAAGCTATAAGTAAAAAGACTGTTGAATATTAAAAAGGAAGAAAGAGAATAGTCAATTGATTAGATACCAGGATCTTTTTTTTTAATGACTAGAATGTTAAATTAGTTTCCAGCACTTACCTGAAGTTCCATGTGAGAAGTGTCAAAGAATATAGTCATTTAAGGAAAATTGGTCTACATAGGAATCAGACTTCATTTCACATCTGCCTTTATGAATGATGCAGACACTAAACGCAGATTTAAAAAGAAGCTTTAGCCTTTTAATCCCATTCCTCTGTCATAACAAGCAACCTTATGCCCTCAGACTCCATTCCCTGACTTAAATCCATTCTCCAAGATTTAAATCCAGCTAGTGAAAAGGAAAGGGCTATATCAAATTACTCAAAGTACTTACTAAGAGAAATAGAGAGGTTGGGGCAAGTGGGATCTAACAGTCAATGGAGAGAAAAAGGCAAATTTCCCCTCTAAGAGTGTGCTAGTATATTTTACTGCGGTAAATTGCCTTCTTCATGTAAAAGATAGTAAATCTGTTGATGCCATTTGTTAGGATAGTCTTATCTCAACAAAAGGCATTACATTTAGGATCTAAAGTTTCTAAGTCTCAGTAATGTTAAACAGGGCTTTAAAAAGAACTTTCTATTTGAAATACTGAGTAAATGGGTTCACACAGCATGAATTTTATTGTAGACCAACTTAATTTTCACATTTTCCTCTCTATAACAAGCAAGTCATTTGTTCTCTGCATTCATAATGGAAAGAAAACAAGAGTTTCTTTGTTTTTTTACATTAACTCCACGCTGTAAAAGTCATTCAGTCAAGCTTCACTATACTTTCACCTTTAAACCTTAACTTGACTTGTAACAATATTTGTAGCCTCTAAAATTACACTGGTTGAACCCAGACGGAGTTAATCACCCTTCACTGTCTCAGTGAAAAGTATAATGACCTACCATTTAATGCAAAACCATTAAAATGCTAGAAGGGGTAAGAATTCACATCGTGTGTTTATAAATACCTCACAGACTTTAATCCATACATTCAAACTACCAGGACACTTTTCATATGGCACTTGTTTAGAGAACAGATGGAAAATAATGACTACTATACACTCAGAGCCAGAAGTGTCTATTCTGCTGTGTTACATAGTGCACCTTCTACGTCTAATACTGACATAAATTAACCACAACAAATTCCATCTGTGACTAAGAAAAGAACAATCCAAATCAAAATTAGGTAATTGATGATATTTTTTTCCTTTCCCTAACTACCGTTGCCTCCCAAACAAGGCAAACCCACCAGCGAGATCCTTCTGTTCTTCCTGCAAAGCACCAATCCTGGCATGGAGACCGCTGCACTGCTCAAGTGCAGAGGACCCTGGTCTCATCACACTGGAGCCTGTGCCCCACTGGATGGTCATTTACATGGAATACAGTGTGAACGAGGCACCTGAACTGCAACAGTTTCCATTTCCCTGGTTCCATCTTGCACTAAACCGCCATCAACCCCTTTCTGAATAACTGCAGCAACCTCTTAACTGTTCTTTCCATTCCACTCTTGCCCCTATAATCCATCCCTCCAGAGCATTCTATATAATCTTTGCAGTTTTTAAAACAGATCATGTGACTCTTTTGCTTTACCATCTTATTTTTCTTGAAGTTAAAAAGTCTTACTAGGTCCTTCAAGACCCTAAATTACATAAAGAATAGTACATTCCTACAGGGGTCACATGATTATTTAATAGGGAACCCCAGGGAGGGCATTAGGACACAGGCATATATAAAAGTGGTAGTTACCAACAAACTAGGGTGTCTGGAGCCTTCCTAAAGGGGCAGCCACATTAAAGCTCAAAATTATAGTTTCCACATGGGAGGGAGAATCTCAAATTATCAGGCCACCTCATTTTTGGAGAGAAGCTAGAAATCTGGATTTTTATGTGAAACCTCAATTTTTAAAACCTCTGCCACTGGCACTGGAAGCTGGTGGAGGACGATTTTCACAACAATTTCCTTGATCACTATACCTAGACTAAATTGTCTTTTCTGTTTCTCTAATTAACCAAGTTTTTCCTACCTCAGAACCTTTGCACCTACTTGTCCGACAGTTTTTCACATTCATTCCTTGATTACCACTCAGACGCCTCCTTCAGAATCTTTTCCTGATTGATCTATCTGAAGTAGGCTCCTTCCCCCACGAAGCTACCTTATACTAAATCATTCCCATGGAAGAGGATTTGTGCAGCTCACACTGGTAAATTTAGCCTGAAATCAATGGCTTTAAATTAAATGCAGAACTAATTAAAGACCCACTTTCAATAAAAATTAATGCTGAATATGCTCAATTGAGCCACTAAGATAGCCTGACACACATACCTTTCAAGCGTCATTACTCCATGTATTATATGAAATGCTGCAATTTACAAATATCTGTAACTAATTGCCTGTGGCCTACAAAGCATCTTGGCAGGCCAACTGGCTGTTGTTAGCTAAACATCTACAACCGGTTTTTGCAAGGATGGTGAAAAAATACACACACATATATACATGTGTGCACACATATTGTATACATGCATGAATATATGTGTATAACTGTATATAGAAGTGGGTTACTGTATAAGTATGTATTAATCCACTCCTACTTAGTTCTGTCATATGGACTACTTTTTTTTTAGTTAATTTTTTTATATTTAAAGAAGCTTTAGATTACTTAAATGTTACATCAAAAGTGTAGAGGATCCCCATATATACTACCTCCTCACCCTCCCACACTTGCCCCCATTAACAACATCTTTCATTAGTGTGGTACATTTGTTACAATTGACGAACATATATTGAAGCATTGCTACTAACCATGGACTATAGTTTACATTATAGTTTACACTTTGCACCACACAATTTTATAGGTTTTAACAAAATAATGGCCTGTATCCATCCATCATTGCAATGTCATGCAGGACAATTCCAATGTCCCCAAAGTACCGCATGCTACACCTATTATTCCCTCTCTCTCCCCTCAGAACCTCTGGTGGCCACTGCCTTTTTATCAATGATAAAATTTCTTCCATTACTATAATAATAAGTCTACTTAAGTCCATAGCTGCATTTCTCCCCTTATGTTTGTTCATTTCTGAATCTTGAGGATTTTGGGATGGTGATGCCCACTCTGTTTCTGATTGAGAGAGGGCTTAGATCATATGGACTACTTTTGAGGAGTATCTTCATGTAGATATAAGGCAGTGGTTCTCAACTGGGGGCAATTTTATCCTCCAGGAGATTTAACAATGTCTGGAAACATTTTTTGTTGTCACAACTGAGGAAATCCTAGTGGGTAGAGGCCAAGAAGGCTGTTCAACATCCTACAATACACAGGACAATCCCCACAACAAAGAATTTTTCAGCCCAAAATATCAACGGCATCAAGCTTTAGAAAACTTTTTATAAGGTTTGCTCTTTCCCCCACTTCAACTTTGCTAAAAGAAGTTATGACCACCCCACTTTTTATGTTTGTTTGGCTTGGGGTAAGGAATAATTTTAAATCTCTTCCCTAATATCACTGTGAAATGATTCTTTTTTAAAAAGGATTGATTGTATGTCTAACCACTAGCATATAAGTTCTATGTGGGACCACCAACAAATTATTCTGTTGTTGTTTGATTTGGTTTGTACCTTGGTCCATACAAAGCCTTCCATAAATGTTTAATAAATAAACATAGGAGCAGTGACTCAATATGTTATACTACACATTGGCTGTGACTCTAAATGCTCAGTAAGGGAAGCACTCAAGTCAAAATACAAGACACTGTGTTGGGTTCTAGGCATACATAGACCAAGAAGAAATTCTCATTGCAGTCAAATTATTCAAAATCTGACATGGATCAAAAAATACTATACAGTATAATTTCTACAGTCTTATAGTAAAGGCATACACAGAGTGCCATAGTAGTACACAGAAGGGTCAATTCACCTAGACTTGAAGAATTGGGAGGGTGCAAGGGGACCATGAAGAAGATATCTCTGTCCTCAGCATATGTGGGGGAGGAGGAGAAAAACAGCATTTCCAAAGACCAAGTAGTTTAGAATTGATGGGCTAAGAGGGTATTTTTCTTTGGAAATGAGAGGCGTAACACATTAAAGCCTTAATATAAAAAGATGAATGAATTTGTGTCTTAGTATACATTGGACCAGACCCCTTTGTACCTTCCTACTCTGAAATACTGTGAGCCTATAATTTTATTCAAACCCTTCATTTATAGACCTGCTCCTAAAAAACATTTCTTCGTAAACTACTTTTGTCACATTTAAATCTAGAAAGTCTTTCCAAATCTATTTGGAATGATTATTAACACCTTAGTTTCAAAGTGAAAACAGATCATAATTCCAAAGAGGAAAACTTACCTAAAATCATACATAGCTCTCATGCAATCGGGTCATTTGGACTAGGACACTGTCTTAATCATTTTCATATTTACAGTGTCTGCCACAAAGAATGTCACATATTGATTATTCAGTAAATATTTATAGAATTAAATTGTAACTTGAATCTGCTCCATACCCCAAAGAATGTTGAATTCTAAACCAAAAGTGCACATTAAAATTGCAATTTATGTATCAGGAGCAAACTTGTTCAAAATTGAGGTGAATGCAGGTAATGCGATTCAGCAGTGGTCATTTCCTTGATTAATTGTCAAATGAATAGAGAGCTGGAATGTCTTCGATTCCTTAGAAAAGGAAAGCAAAACCCACAAAATCACACCTTTGATTTAGATTCTTCTAACATGAATCAGTCTGGCCTAGGTCTATCCTATGCTTGCTAAGTCCTAAACATCTGGCTGGTAATTTTCCTCCAAAAGAAAATATTATGTATAAACTATTCTACTTTTACAAAGATGTGAATTTTACATATTTTGCAAGGCAATGCACCACCAGCAATGATGATGAAATAGAATGCCTACAGAATTTAAATGC
>JAQZBX010017991.1:0-35036 GCA_029593785.1 Cabassous unicinctus | reverse complement strand
AGTGTAGTGAATGGCTAAGAGCTTAGAAACTGGAGCAAAACTGCTTGACTCCATCATTTATTAATTGTGTGAAACTTGAGCAGTACCTTACTTCTCTGTAACTCAGTTTCCTCATCAGCAAAATGGAGATAAATGCTACCTATTTTGTAGAATCATTGCAAGGAAAAACTGAATTAATATCCTTAGAACAGTGCCTTGCACATAATAAATGTACACTATTTTTAATATGTTTGCAACAAATATATATTGTGTGCCTAGGACATTCTTAATGTTGGGATGGTGATAATCAAGACAAAATTCCCATTCTTATAGGACACTTTCTTGTGGGAAAAAAATAAAAACTGGCAGATTATGAACTTCATTTTCTTTTAAAAAGATTTTTAGATCTCCTTCTTTGAATGATTTGTGATTTAACTGATTTAAGGGTGCATATCGATTCACATAGCAATTTCATTTCTGGGAATTCTTTTCTAGAGCAAAATTGGGCAAGTGCACAAACATGTTTATAAGGATATTCACTAGCTTTGTACATAAATACAAAGAACTGGACATTTAAAATAGCAAAGGACCTGAAAAAAATTAAATTCTCATCAATAGGAGGTTGGTAAAAATTTTTTTGATGCTTAAAATATTGGAATACTCTGCATCTTTTAAATAAAGGACAAGATAGATCTTTATTTACAGGCAAAGTCATGTTGTATGACATATTTTTTCTTTTTGCATAATTAAAATATATCTGTACATAATCCCAAATTTACAGAAATGTTGCAAGTACAGTACAAAGAACATGTTTTATCCTTAGCCATTTGAGAGTAAGTTACTACCTGATTATGTCATCACCCCTGAATACTGCAGTGTGTATTTCCTAAAAACCAGTACATTTTTCTAAACAACCACAATATACCATCAAAATCAAGAAATTCACACAGACACATTACTACCATCTAATCCTCAGCCTCTGTTCAAACTTTGCAAATTATTCAAATGTCCTTTATAGCAAAAGCACTCAGTTCAGAATCAGGTGTTACATGTAAAATTGTCATGTCACTAGTCTCCTTCACAGTTTCTCAGTTTTTCCTTGACTTTTAAATGACCTTGACTTTTTTGAAGATTATGGGCCAGGTATTCTGCAGAATGCCCTCAGTTGGTGTTTGCTTTTTGTTCATCAGGGTTAGACTCTGGTTTTGTTCGACAGGAATATCACAGCAATGATGCTGTGTTCTTCTCACTGCATCTCTATTAGTTGCCTATTGCTGCTTATCAAATTACCCCAAAATTTAGTAGTTTACAACAATAAGCATTATCGCACACAGTTTCTGTGGGTCAAGAATAAGAGCAGCTTAGCTAGGTGATACTAGCTCAGGTCTCTCATGATGTGGTAGTCAAGATGTTGGCCAGGACTGCTGTCATCAGAAGGCTTGACTGATGGAGGATTTATTTGCTTGTTAGGTGGTTCACTTTATGGCATTTTACAGAGGAGGGATCTCTGACTTAGAAAAATTGCTCTGGTTGTGCAGTGGTAAAACCAGATTTAAATCCTGACTGGGTGACTCCAGAATTTATGACCTTAACCTATGCTTTTCAACATAAAACAGAACTCCACATTCACAGGGATGTTTTCTCCATAAAACAAATAAGCAACTACTCCAAATATTTTTTTGTAAAATAATAATGGCTAATGCTTATTGACCAATTACTATGTACCAATATGCACTTTACTGTGTCTGAATCCTCATAGTAAGTTTAGGAAATTTGTAAATTACCATTTCTACTTTACTGAGATGGAAACTCAGACACAGAGAGATTAGGTAATTTTCCCAGGGTAAACAGCCAAGATATAAACAGGAAATCTGACTTCACAGCCAAGCCCTTAACTACTAAGTATATAAAATGTAACCCCATCTTTTTTTCATTCATATACTAGGAAGCTTTCAACAGCCTTACAAGCATTATTCATTTAGCTAACTCAGGAGGGACAAATGATTATGGGCCAAATTTGATCCCAAAATAGGTTTTGTTTGGCCTGCAAGAGTTTTTCCCTACATTTCCAATCCCCAAAATTTGAATTCTAAATGAACATTTCAAAATGAAACAATTTCACATAAAATCCAGATTTCCAGTCTCTTTTGAAAATCTGGATCACTGGGCTCACATCTCCACATGACAGCAATTAGCTGAACCAAGCAATGTTTCCCTTTTTAGACTGGCCCACCAATCTATGGATCACTGCGGCCCCCACCCCTTCCTATTTCCTCCTAAACCCTGAGGCCAAGAGTAGTTGTTTTTAACTCCCACTGGGCAAGAACCTTGTACAGTTGTCATTTGCTGTTTGGTTTTTGTTTTGTTTTGTTTTATACCTAGTAATCTTTGCTCATTAACATTACCAGCTGACACCTTAAAGTCATTTGTGTTTTGATCCTTGAGGTATATATACCCTTTCTTTAGGTTTGTCATACTTAGACATAGTAAATGGTTGCTGCTTGCTGCCTTTTTTTTTTTTTTTTAAATCACTATCCATTAGCAAAACACACCAAATTGAATAGTATTTTCTGCGTACGGATTTGTTTGAGACTCATTCCCTTTAACATGTAGCCGTTATGAAGTATCCTTCCCTTGCAAGTCAAAATTTGCTGGGTACCTATTAGAATATGTATGTTAAACAATCTTGGAGGTACAATTCAGCATATGATTGTTTTGCAGTAAGAATTTGCCAACAGTAACAAATTTTATTTAATTTTTCTGGTGTCTATGATCAGCAGCAGACGCCCTTTAAATGTGTCCATTAGTCATCAAGTTGCTCAGTCCCCTAAATGCATCCATGGGGAAATAACGAGACATTATTCTTAATTAAATTTCTTAGCTTTGACTAATACAAATGTTACTTCATAACACATGTATCTAAATTCAGTGTTAGCATATTTTACTGTAAGAAAAAACAGATCCCTGTGTTCCAGACAGCACACATCTTTTAGCTCTAAGGACTGCACAGGGAAGTTCTCATGAGACTAGTGAAATGTACAAGAAGGATTAACAGAGAGGTAGACTAGCTCCTTTGAATTCTACCCATTTGGCACCAGGTATCTTATTTATTTATAAGCTCAGAACATTACATGGAATTTAGTTTCAGAAGAAGAGCACAAAGCACTTTTGCACCTGTCACCTCCTTTTTCTTTTAAACATCCTTGTTGAGTTGGGGAAAAAGGCCTTCACCCCCCCACACACTTTTTATTTTTTTTTTGCAGAGCCATTTAGTGAGTGGAGCCCTCAGTGATTTTCTCTGGCTCTCTCCACAATAAGCCACTTCAGAAATTAATAAACTCTTTTCTTGTTCTTCAGTGAGGTTTTTGAGGAACCAGTTTGAAATAAAACCAAGGACCTGACAATTTTTCAAATGCCTGGTTTGTTTTTTTCCAATAAAATATGAATCACTGAATGACCCACTGATTTAGGTATTCAAAGGTCTTCTGCTTTAACCCTTTGTAATGCTTTCTTTGTGGGTCTTGCATGAATTTTTCTTCATTTTTAAGAAAAAGTTGGTATGAATGGAGGGAGGAAAGGAAGAATGTATATAGTATTTAAGTGCACATATTTAGTACTAGGATCAATGAAGTCAGAAGGTAGAAATTTGCATTAAATTCTGCTTTTCTTGTAATAAATCAACACATTTCTTATGAGATGTCCTCTTTTGTTGATCTTTTTTCATGTTTATGATTTCATATTCTTAGGCAGTTATTTCAGAAGCACTTTAATAAATGTTTTGTTAAAGACTTCCAATGATTTCAGAGGATGGAGCTACTAAACACACATGAAACCTGGCAGAGCCAGAACATGTAGATACAAATTAAGTACTTTTTTTCCTAATAAGTAAAAATTTACACGAAATTTTAAAAAATGTAAACAGGAAGAGTATTACTCAAGAATAACATTGAACATTGTCTTTTGCTCCTTGTGCTCCTCGCACAGAATTATTTTCTTTCACATCAGAGACATATTTTCAACTTTGCCTGTTTTCCATTTCAAATGTTTAAATCTTTACAATAAAATGTCCATACACACACTCCTTTCTATTATAAAAGTTTAGCTATCCTTTCCTTTAAGCCTTTCAGCTGTAAAATTGCAGTACTGAAAATGAAATCTATAATCATATAATGCTATTATATAATTGGAAAAACTTATGGGAATTTTTCTTAAAGATCATGTCAAAACATTCTCTCATTTATATAATTCTGCTCAACTGGGTTTACAATAACCTAGAGGGATTCTAGAAAATACATACTACACATTGCCACCTCAATCAATCCCAACTATATGATTTGAAAGCTATTAACAAAAGGAACACAATTGTTTAAAAATATTTTAGTTTCTTTTATTTTAGGGTACAGACACTACAATAAAACTTAGTTTAATCATAAGAAGACTATTTGAGTTTTTAAATATGCAACTCACCATTAAAAGAAGTACAAAGTACCCAAATAGCTTATATTCAGATATTTTAATTTCTAGTCTACAGTAATAATAGTTTTCTTTGATCAACATCCCCAAACTCCCTATGAACTATCAATGAAGAGCTTCATAATTTTCTTCTGGCTGAAAAGGATCAAAGCATTCTTATGTTTGTGAGAACTCTTTGATTCTGCTGCACAAACAGGTGCTGAATTTATTTCATTGCTATTAAACTGTTTCTTGCTGTCTTGTGCTTAGGTAGAAGTGGTTTATTTTAACAAGGGCTTAAAAAGTGGCTTGCCCTTTCCCTATTTTTAACCTTCTTTATGAGGCTTCCCAGAGTGATTTGCAATACACTCTGGAGCTAAAAATGAGAACCAGTAAGGGAGGGGTCCCATGATGCTCAGGGGCCCGAGAGAACAAACTGGGTGCACACCCAGCAGTATCACTCCAAATAAGTGAGGCCCAAGCATGTTCAGTTGATCTACTTTGCTTTCTTTCTCCACTGTTAAAGTTATATGATACTAATCATGACAAAAATTTAAGTTTTAAGTCAGAAAAATGTGAAAAAGCCTAATTGTATTGCCAATTTAAACTGAAATGAAGAGACCCACAAAACAGAATAGCATGGAGAATTGGCTCCCATCTTTGAAGTATAAAAATCTTTTTTAAAAATCACAATTTATTGATCCATACACAACAATTAGTGACAATTTTAATAATTCAAATAATATTTAACAATTACTGAGTATTTGCTAAATGCCAAACAGTATTTTAGATATTTTTCATATATAATTTCATTTAATTCTCACATCTTATGAGCTATGTTTTAGTATCCTTGCCATTTGACAGTTGAGGAAATAGAGGCGTAGAGAGAATAAAGAACTTGCTTGAGATCACATTGCCAGAAGGGGTGGAACAGGGACCAAAATGCAGGTTTGACTGACTTCAGAGGCAGGAGCTATTAATAAACAGACTGCACATGATAGAGGCTGTACTTCTGATATTTGTTCATTAAGAAAATACATAAAAACTAAATAAGCTTTCATTGACTCAATAATGCTTTCAAGTGAATTTGTATTTTACACAACACATAATTAAATTCAATAGTATATGTAAGTGTAAGATAATCATTTATCCCACAACACATGATGTTTGCTCTTTGCCAATGACTGTGAACACCACCACAAATCTCCCCCACAATGGATTCTGGGACACCAGGTAGAAACCACTGGAGAGTATAAACTTGGACTGGAAATGAGAAATTGTGGGTCTAAGTTCCACTTGGGGAATCATTCCTGGGTAAGTTACTTCATATTTTGGAACTTTGGTTCCCTTCTATTTAAAAAAATATGAAATAATAATAAATATTCTAGGAGTTCAGGAAAGATGGCATTGGAGTAGCCTGGCAGGGCTCAACAATCTCACAAAAACAATGGAGAAAGGCCCAAAAGCTGTCAGAGGGACCTGTTTTGGGGGTCAGCAGACAAGGACACTGCTGCACAAGCCCCAGGAGGGTGAGGGACAGAGGGACAAAGAACCCAAAACAACAAACATGAGTTACTAAACCCCTCCAGTGGCCTGGAAAGGCACACAAGCCCTCCACTCCCAGGACATTAAGCCTGGATAAAACCTCTGGCTCACTGCAGGCGATTGAGAGGGTAATGGACATCTTCCTCCCTTTCAGCTGTTGCAGGGGAGGAGGGTGGGTGTGTCGGAGGGAGGAAAGTAGTTTCTCTTCAGTGAATCTGGCCAGCAGAGCCCACTTTCAATCTCAGCTCTGGCCAGATTAGAAACATAGGGAAGGGGTCATTGAAAAAAACAACTCAGTGGAAAAGTTTGCCATTGAAGACCATCTGTGGCCAGGCAGAAAATTGCAAGCAGAAAAACTGTTTTTAGGGTTGTTTAACCCAACCCTGGGAGAAAATCTGTACCCCATTAGTGAGTTCCTGGCCCAATTTTGATAACTTAAGCTGGGCAATTTTAAAGACTTAGAATAAGTTGAACCAAAAAAGAAGAGCTGTGCGTGTGGGGGGAGCACTAAGCAAGAGAGAAATTGACCATAAGAGTAAGTTCACCAACATATTCAGATGCCTAGATATCAGCAAAAAATTACAAGCCATCCCAGGAAACAGGAAGAGATGGCCCAGTCAAAGAAACAAGCCAAATATCCTGACAAGACACAGGATTTAAGAAAACTAATCAATGATAATCACACAAACCTCCTGAATGAATTCAAAGAATTGAAGGAAAATATGACTAAAAGGATAAAGGATATTAAGAAGACACTAGGTGAGCATAAAGAACAATTTGAATGATTGAAAAGAAAACTAACAGAGCTTATGGGAATGAAAGACATAATGAATGAAATTAAAAACACATTAGAGGCACATAACAGGAGATTTTGAATTGTTCAAAGACAGAATTAGTGACTTCAAGGACAAAACATCAGATCTGGAAAAGAGAGGAAAACAGAGATAGAAAAGAATGGAAAAAATGGAACAGAGTCTGAGGGAATTGAATGACAATGAGAAACGCACAAGCATACACATTATCGGTGTCCCAGAAGGAGAAGAGAATGGAAATGGGGAAGAAAGACTATTTGAGGAATGACTGAAAACTCCCAACCCCTATAAAAGACATAAATGTCAATAACAAAGAAGGACAAAGCACCCCAAACAGAATAAAGCTGACTAGACCTGCTCCAAGGTACCTACTATTCAGAATGACAAATATCAGAGATAAAGAGAGGATTCTGCAAGCAGCAAGAGAAAAGCAAAGCATCACATACAAGGGAACTTCAATAAGATTAAGTGCCAACTTCAAATCAGAAACCACAGACGTGAGAAGAAAGTAGTATGATGTATTTAATGTACTGAAAGAGAAAAACTTCCAGCCAAGAATTTTTTATCCAGCAAAACTCTTCTTCGAACATGAGGGTGCATTTAAAGTCTTCAAAGACAAACAAGACCAGAGAGACTATGTTACAAAAAGACCAGAATTACAGGAGATAAGGGAGTGCTGCAGCCTGAAAGGAACAAAAACAAGGGTGAGCGACTTGGAGAAGAGTGTAGAAATGAAGAATATTAGGAAGCATAAATTAAAGTGTAAAAAGACAGATGATAGTAAGATATGACAAAGGAAAGCCAAAGGACAAAATGGATGAAGTAAGTAATGCCTTTACAGTAATAACACTGAATATTAATGACTTGAACTCTCCAATCAAAAGACACAGACTGATAGAATGACTAGAAAAACATGAGCCATTGATATGCTGTCTACAAGAGTCTCACCTCAGATGTAAGGACACAACCAGGTTGAAAGTGAAAGGTTGGAAAAGGATATTCCACTCAAATAATAACAACAACAAAAAAGGAGCTGGAGTAGCAATAATAATATTGGTCAAAATAGATTTTAAATGCAAAACTGTTGTAAGGGATGACGGAGGTCACTATATATTAATTAAAGGGGCAATTCATCAAGAAGAAGTAACTATAATAAATATTTATGCACCTAACCTGGGTGCGCCAAGATACATGAGGCACACACTAGCAAACTGAAGGGAGAAAGAGATATCTCTACAATAATAGTTGGAGACTTCAATACTACATTCTCAATATTGGAAAAAAAACATCTGGACAGAGGATAAATAAAGAAAGAGAGAGCATGAATAATATGATAAATGAACTAGACCTAACAGACATTTCTAGAGCATTACACCCCAAAAGAGCAGGATTTACATTCTTTTCAAGCGCTCATGGATCCTTCTTCAGGATAGACCATATGTTGGGTCACAAGACAGGTCTCAATAAATTTAAAAAGATTGAAATTATACAAAACACTTTCTCTGATCATAACGGAATGAAGCTGGAAATCAATAATGGACTGAAAAAGGAAAAATTCATAAATATATGGAGATTAAAAAACATGCCCTTAAATAATCAGTGGGTCAAAGAAGAAATTGCAAGAGAATTCAGCATATATCTTGAGACAAATAAAATGAGAATACAACATATCAAAACCTATGGGACACCACAAAGTCAGTGCTGAGAGGGAAATTTTTAGTCCTCAATTCTTATATTAAAAAGGAAGAAAGAGCTAAAATTGAATATTTAACTGCACACCTGGAGGATCTAGAGAAAGAACAGCAATATAAACCCAAACTAAGCTGAGGAAGAAATTGTAAAGATTAGAGAAGAAATAAATGAAATCAAGGACAAAAAAAACCGATAGAGAGACTTAACGAAACCAAAAGTTGGTTCTTTGAGAAGAGCAACAAAATTGACAAACCCTTAGCTAGACTGAAAAAGAAAAAAAGAGAGAAGATGCAAATAAATAAAATCAGAAATGAGAGGGGGTACATTACCACTGACCCCTCAGAAATAAAAGAGATCATAAGAGGATACTATGAACAACAGTACACCAATGAACTAGGCAATGTAGACAAGATGGATAAAGTCCTAGAAACACAAACAAACTACACTGACCATAGAAGAAATAGAAGACCGCAACAAATTAATCATAAGTAAAGAGATTGAAACAGTCATCAAAAGCCTCCCAAAGATGAAAAGGCTAGGACGAGATGGCTTCACAGGTGAATTCTAACAATCATTCAAAAGCGATCAATACTAATCTTGCCCAACCTCTTCCAAACAATTGAACAGGAAAGAATGCTATCAAACTTATTCTATGAAGCCAATATCACCATAATATAAAAAACCAGATAATGATATTACAAAAAAGGAAAATTATGGAACAATATCTCTAATAATATAGATGCAAAAATCCTCAAAAAAAAAAAAAAGTTGCAAACCAAATCCAAAAGCACATGATCAAGTGGGTTTTATCCCAGGTATGTGAGGGTGGTTCAACACAAGAAAATCAATTAGTATGATAAACCACATTGATAAACTGAAGGAAAAAATAACATGATCCTCTCGATTGATGCAGAAAAGTCATTTGGCAAAAGACAGCACTCTTTCTTGATAAAAAGCACTCCAAAAGATAGGAATAGAAGGAAGCTTTCTCAATACGGTAAAATACATATTTAAAAAGCCTACAGCTAACCTTGTCCTCAATGATGAAAGACTGAAAGCTTTCCCACTGAGATCAGGAACGAGACAAGGATGCCCACTGTCACCACTTTTATTCAATATTGTGCTAGAAGTTCCAGCTAGAACAATTAGGCTAGATAAAAAAATAAAAGGCACCCAAATGGGAAAGGAAGAAGTAAAACATTCACTATTCACTGGTGATATGATCCTATATCTAGACAATCTTGAAAAATCCACAAAAAAGCTACTAGAATTAAAAGACAAGTTCAGGAAAGTAGTACTTCAAAATATTAATATGCAAAAATCAATAGTATTTCTATACACTACTGATGAGCAAACCGAGTAGGAAATAAGAAAAAAACTGCATTTAGAATAGTGACTAACAATCAAATATTTGGGAATAAGCTTAAACAAGGACATAAAGGATGTGTATGCAGAAAAGTACAAGACATTGTTAAAAGACACTGAAGAAGACTTAAATAAATGGAAGGACATTTCATGTTCACTGACTGGAAGACTAAATATCGTTAAGATATTTACAGATTCAAATCTGATCTACAGATTCTATGCAATTCCAAAAAAAAAATCCCAACAGCCTTTTTTGCAGAGATGGAAAAGCCTATTATCAAATTTATTTGGAAGGGTAAGGGGCCCCAAATAGCCAAAAATGTCTTTGGAAAAAAACAATGAAGTTGGAGAACTCTCACTTCTTGACTTTAAAGCATATTATTTCACTACAGTGGTAAAAACAGCATGGTACAGGCATAATGACAGACAGATTGACCAATTGAACTGAATCAAAGAACTCAGAAATAAACTCTCACATCTACAATGAAGTGATTTTTGACAAGGTTGTCAAGCGCTCCCAACTGAGCCAAAACAGTCTACTCAACAAGTCTTGCTGGGTGAATTGCGTATCCAAAAGAAAAAGAACCCCTATCTTACAACTTACACAAAATTAACTCAAAATGGATCAGGGACCTAAATATAGAAGCAATAACCATAAAACTCCTAGAAGAAAATATAGGGAAACATTTTCAAGATCATGTGGTAGGCTGTAGTTTCTTAAAACTTACACCCAAAGCACGGGCAACCAAACAAAAAGTAGATAAATGGGACCTCCTCAAAATTCAACACTTTTGCTCCTCAAAGGACTTTGTCAAAAGGGTGAAAAGGCAACTGACTCAATGGGAGAAAATATTTAGCAACACGTATCTGATAAGGTTTTTATATCCATGATATATAAAGAGATACTACAACTCAACAATAAAAAGAAAAATGACCCTATTAAAAAATGGGCAAAAGAATTGAATAGACATTTGTTAAAAGAAGAAATACAAATGATGAAAAAACACATGAGAAAAATGTTCAACATCACTGGAAATTAGGGAAACGCAAATCAAAACTCAATGAGATATCATGTCACACCTATTAGAATGGCCACTATTACAAAGTTGGAAAACTACAAGTGTTGGAGAGGATGTGGAGAGATAGGAATGCTTATTCCCTGTTGGTGGGAATGAAGAATGCTACAGCCACTGTGGAGGACTGTTTGACAGTTTCTAAAGAAGTTTAATATAGACTTGCCATGTGACCCGGCAATACTACTAACTAGGTAATTACCCACAAGAACTGAGAGAAGTAACACGAACAGACATCTGCACACTGATGTTCATAGCAGTGTTATTCACAATTGCCAAAAGGTGGAAAAAACCCAGGCGTCCCTCAACCAATGAATGGATAAACAAATTGTGGTGTATACACATGATTGAATATTATGCAGCTGTAAGAAGAAATGAAATTGTGAAGCATATGACAACATGGATGAACTTGGAGGACATTATGTTGAGTAAAGAATGTCATACACAAAAGGACAAATACTGTATGATTGTGCTATTTTGAACTAAATATATTGCATAAACTCATGGAATTAATAACTAGAATATAGGTCACCAGAAAATAGAATGAGGTTAGAGATGGAAAGCTGAGGGTTAATCTATGCAGAATTGGTAAAAAGGTTGTTTGTAAATCTTTGGAAATAAATAGAAATGATGAAAGCATATCATAGTGTTTGTAACTAGCAGAGCTATTATATGGGTATGACAGTGGTTGAAAGGGAAAGTCTAAGGATGTTTATATTACCGGAAGGAAAGCTAAAAAATGTAACATGGGACTGTATAACAGTGAAACCTCATGAGACATACGAATATGGGTAAGATTAAATATGTAAGACTCTTTTTACAAAATATAAATACAAATAAACTAGAGAGAGAAACAGAATAGCAGCTATATACGGCAGGGGAAGCATAGGTTGAGAGGTGATGGTTTTTTTATTTTTTATTTTTTTTTATATTATTATTATTATAATGGAAATGCTGTAATAATGATTTAAGTGATGAATGCACAACTATCTGATTATACCAAATACCATTGATTATACACTTTGGATGGATTTATGCTTTATTAATATGTATGAATAAATTGATTTGTTAAAAAAATTAAAAAAATATTCTACCAAAGGGCTATTGTGAGAAACAGATAAAGTAATGTGAAGAAATTCTGAAAAGAGTAAAGCATCATAGAGATTTAAGCCTCTATTGTTTTTTCAGGTTCAGCTTTATAATGTAAAATCTTTCTTTCATTTTTCCATTTTACACTATCTTTTTGAAACTATATCTCATCTTTGAGTAATGTTTCAGAGTGCTAGAACATCTTCAGATGACACTATATAATTATTATTGAAGAGTCAGTTAAAAATATAGGGCTAAAGGAACCAAATTCAAACACTCTTATCATTTAGCATAAATAAGACTAAACTCTTAACTTAAATCATTTGAAATGTGCTCCCCTACTCAGGAATAACAATTATAGTCTAAGGGAATTACCAATGTTATTTCAAGATTATTTAGAAACATTTGTTGGATACTGGCACTGGCAGGTACTATATGTCATGAGGTTCTTGAGATTAAAATGGACAAATAGATTCTTATTAGCAATTCTTGCCTATCTTATAGGAGTACTGACATGATAAAGCATTCTAAAGATGAAATGTGCTATTTGACTACTAAGTGCTATTTGAGTACTAAATGCTACCAGAGTAGTCCAGTTTATTACTATTTAGTTGAATCTATAGAATTTAATGTTTATTAGTAAATAGAGTGATTATGTGAACGATCTTTCTGGAAGATGGTTCTTTTGAAGTGGAATTTTAAAAGTCAGTATATATGTACAAATTTTAATTTTTAAAAATTGACTTCCCACTATTCAATTCACATGAATTTCTATTATCAGAAGTTTATGTCTCTTTTTCAAACAATGAAGAAATCATGCAAATTAAAAAATCTTTCCTCTTCATATGACTAACTCATGACAAAATTTCAAACTTTATTGATAAAACAAAAAGAAAATGTAATTCTAGTGGAATAATAACCACTGAAAGACTATGCTATCTCTTGAAATGGCATAGTCCTCAAGTTTTGGTAAAAATAGAATCAAAATTAAAGAAAAATAGCATCTTCTGCCTTTAAATATACTATTCATGAAGGTGAAAAATGTATAATTTAGCAGTGATCATATTTACTGTTCTTTAAAAATAGACTAAGATTATCATCAAACTTTAAAAAATTCCATTAACAGAATAAAACCATAAAATAATCAACCCTAAGGTATATCAGAATGTACTTAAAAGAAGCTAACCATTTTTTGATTCAGCTTTCAATCCAATTTTCAGGGAAATTTATAGCCGTGTCAATACATTCAAAATTAATGGCCCACGTTTGGCCAGCCCGGTCATTTCCACCTTCATAATGGCAGTTGCAGATGACTGCGTCTTTGATTCAGGGATGGGTACCACCTGAGAAGGAGCTTCCAGACTGGTCCTGAAGGGTCTATATCTAGGAAAACATGAGCATATTGTACTAATCACTGCTCTTAATGGCATGATGAAATTTGTATTTTATTTCATAACTTCATCTACATTGAAATAGAAAAGAAAAGTTGAATGACACTGAGGTGAAAGATATTAAGTATGAGTGGAGCTAATTCATACTTGATGGACACCTGGGTTGTTTCCATCTTTTGGCAATTATGAGTAACACTACTATGAACATCGGTGTGCAGATGTCTATTCGTGTCACTTCCCTCAATTCTTGTGGGTAATGAGAAAACATATTTTAAAAGATTATTTGGCCAGTTATAACAAGGCTAAGAAAAAAACAAAAAGGTGAAATGACTTCCTCTATAAATAATAATGGAGCGAACATATACTGTCCTTGTCTTGAACACAAGGTCATCAGAGTTGTTTTAGAATATTAAAACAAAATTATTGTTTCATCCTAATTTAGCCAAATTAACATTCTAAGATGGCCTAATTCATTTCTTGTTTCTGAAACTTTGTAATCATTTTTTTTTAACTTTTCACTATCAAAAAATGTTCTTACTATCAAAGAGGTCAACGTCTTTTATCAGTAAGTTTTATCTTAACAAAATGCTAATTTTAAAATCAGAAAAATGAATGGATTAAGCAATATTAATTATTTGTCTAAAAGGGAATAAAACTTTTGATAAATTTCCCCTAGAATTTTGATATTGAAATCACTATTGGAATTACATTGTGATGAGATAAAGGTTCATTAAGGCAGCCTTTGTTATGTAAAAACAGAACACACTAGATGGGAAATTCTTTATTGAGTTTCAATTATCCCCCAAGGATATAGCAAATGAGATATCGTGAAAATATTTAATTATGCAACATGTTCTAATATATAACCAAAATACATATGCACAAAACCTAAGCATTTCACTCACACTCCTGAACTCTTCTATATTTAAATTATTTTTCCTAAAGAGAAATTTTTAAAATTATTTTAAAAATTTTAAGGGAAAGCAGTCATACTTTTTACCCACATAAAATAGCATTTTTTATACTAATTGGAAAGTGCATCTGATTACTGAGAAGAGTTCTCCCCACATATTCAGTTTCAGATTGTCCCAACACCATGTTCCTTCTGCTCCATGCAGATCCAATCAGCATATAATACTGCTTTTTGCTTTCCCAAAATGGAACCTGCTAATTTGCGTTTCCTGTAATCTCAGATATTCCCCCAAAACTAGTTTATTTGAATCTCAGACCTCAAGATAAGCAACTGCTATTGGTGCTCTTCTTCCTACCTTGATATTTTTCTCTTAATTTTGCATATCAAAATTTCCCAAGACTCTGATTTTCACAGGGCACTATATCTGCTTCAGATTCCCAACTGGGAAGCTTGTGACCCAGCTTGGGAGGGAAGTCACAAGTACTGTTTATCAAATACTTCTAGTTTTCTCCTGCTTGAGTGGTGGGGTTACATTTCCCAGGCTCCTTGAGGTTGGGTGTGGCCATGTGACTTCCTTTAGCCAACGCAAGGGGAGCAAAAGTGAATTCCGTAAGCCAAAGCCAAAGTTGTAAAAGTGACTGTATACTTTGGACACTCTCTTTCCTCCAGCAGTGACCAGCAATGATCAGAGGTAGGCTGCTCCATAAGCCTGATCCCAGACCCTTGCTTAGCAAGGTAGGGGGGCAGAAAAGAAACAGCCCTTAAAGGGACTTGAACTTAGACACTGCCCAACTATTTACCTGAAAAGTGAAGGTTAAAGAAAACCTAGATAATTTTAATGGGCAAATCTATTTCCCAACTACCCCTGAGGATTGGGGCTTTATGAAGTTTATATCAGTTACAAAGATAAGGGGTGAATTTCATTACACACCTCCATGTTCACTCCTCCCCTATGCACTATGTGTGCTAAGACCTTATACATATTTCCAATTCAGAAAAAAAAAATTTTTTCCCCCACATTTTAAAATACTTAAATTTTTAATTTTTACTTGCATGTTTTTTTAAAAAAGTTTTATTGAGATATATTCACATACCATACAATCCATCCAAAGTGTAAAACCAATGGCTTTTAGTATAGTCACAGTGTTGCACATTCATCGCCACAAAAGAATTTTAGAACAATTTCATTACTCCAAAAAGAAAAACTCCACACCCTTAGCAATCATCTCTCAATCCTTCTGTCCTTCCCCAGATCTACAAAACCACTAATTTAACTCATTTCCAAAGATTTACAAACAACCATTTTACCAATTCAGTACAGATTAACCCTCAACTTTCCATTTTGTATCCTCATTCTATTTTCTGGTGACCTATATTCTAGTTATTAACTCCATTAGTTCACAAAACATTTTTAATTCATAATAGCACAATCATACGGTATTTGGCCTTTTGTGTCTGACTTGCTCCACTCACCATCATGTCCTCCAGGTTCATCCATGTCGTCATATGCTTCATGATTGCATTTTTTTTCTTATTTCTGCATAATATTCCATTGTGTGTATACACCACAATTTGTTTATCCATTCATCAGTTAATGGACACCTGGGTCGTTTCCAACTTTTGGCAATTGTGAGTAACGCTACTATGATCATCGGTGTGTAGATGTCTATTCGTGTCACTTCTCTCAGTTCTTGTGGGTAATTACCTAGTTAGTGATATTGCCGGGTCACAATGGCAAGTCTATATTAGACTTCTTTAGGAACTGCAACAGTTCTCCAGAGTGGCTGTACCATTTTACATTCCCCCCAACAGGAAATAAACATTCCTCTCTCTCCACATCCCCTCCAACACTTTTAGTTTTCTCTCTTTTTAATAGCAGCCATTCTAGTAGGTGTGAAATATCTCATTGCAGTTTTGCATTACATTTCCCCAATTTCTAGTGATGTTGAACATTTTTCATGTGGCTTTTTTTTTTTTTTCATTTGTATTTCTTCTTTGGACAAATGTCTCTTCAAGCCTTTGGCCCATTTTTAAATTGGGTTATTTGTCTTTTTATTTTTGAGTTGTAGCATCACCTTTATATATCATGGGTATTAAACCCTTATTGGACATGTGATTTCCAAATGTTTTCTCCCAATAGGTCAGCTGCCTTTTCACCCTTTCGACAACGTCCCTTGAGGTGCAAAAGTGTTTAATTTTGAGGCAGTCCCATTTATCTATTTTTTCTTTTGCTGCTTGTGCTTTGGGTGTAAGATCCAAGAAACAACCACCACCACCAGTTCTTGAAGATGTTTCCCTACATTTTCTTCTAGTAATTTTATGGTCCTGGCTTTTATATTTAGGTATTTGATCCACTTTGATTTGATTCTTGTATACGGAGTGAGATAAGGGTCCTCTTTCATTCTTTTAGTTATAGATATCCAGTTCTCCAAGCACCATTTGTTGAAGAGACTGTTTTGTTCTGTTAACATGGATTTGGTAGGTTGTTGTGTTTGCTTCGGCAGCACATATACTAAAATTGGAATGATACAGAGAAGATTAGCATGGCCCCTGTGCAAGGATGACACACAAATTCATGAAGCGTTCCATATTAAGAAAAAAGAAAAGAAAAAACATGGACTTGGTAGGTTTGTCAAAAACCAGTTGGCTATAGAGGTGAAGATTTCTTTCTGGATTCTCAATTCTATTGCACTGATCAATGTATCTATCTTTATGCCAACACCATGCTGTTTTAACCACTGTACCTTTGTAATATGTTGCAAGGTCAAGTAATGAAAGTCTCCCACATGACTCTTCTTTTTCAGGATGTTTTTGGTTATTTGGGTGCACTTTCCCTTCCAAATTAATTTGGTAATTGCCTTTTCTGTTTCTATAAAGTAGGCTGTTGGAATTTTGATTGGTATTGTATTGAATCTATAAATCAGTTTGGGTAGGATTGACATCTTCACAATATTTAGTCTTCCAATCCATGAATATGGAATGTTCATGTTTCTATTTGTTTAAGTCTTCTTTGATTTTTTTAAGCATTGTTTTGTAGCTTTCTGAATATAGGTCCTAAACATATTTGGCTAAATTGATTCCTAGGTATTTGGGTCTTTTTGCTGCTATTGTAAATGGAATTTTTTTTCTTGATTTCCTCTTCAGATTGTTCAGTGCTAGTGTACAGAAACATTACTGATTTTTGCATGTTGGTCTTGTATCCTGCCACTTTCCTGAACTCGTTTATTAGCTCAAATAGCTTTGTAATAGTCATTTCAAAATTTTCTAAATATAGGATCATGTCATCTGCAAACATTGAGAGTTTTACTTCCTCTTTTTCCTATTTGGATGCCTTTTATTATTTTTTCTTGTCTAATTGCTCTAGCTAGAACTTCTAGCACAATATTGAATATCAGTGGTGACAGTGGGCATTCTTGTCTTGTTCCTGATCTTAGAGGAAATGTTTTCAAGCTTTCCCCATTGAGTATGATGTTGGCTGTTGGTTTTTCATATATGCCCTTTATCATATTAGGAATTTTCCTTCTATTTTTATCTTTGAAGTGTTTTTTAAAGAAAGGATCCTGGATTTTGTCAAATGCCTTTTATGCATTGATTGAAGAATAGATCAAACAAAATTTCATGTTAATGTAGTGTATTACATTACTTGATTTACTTATCTTGAAACACTCTCATACCAGGAATAAATCCCACTTGGTCATAGTGTATAATTCTTTTGATATGCTGTTGGATTCTATTTGCAAGTATTTTGTTGAGAATTTTTGCATCTGTGTTCATTTATCTCTGCTTTAATCTTTATTATTTCTTTCCTTCTGCTACCTTTGGGATTGGTTTGCTGTTCTTTTTCTAGTTTCTCTAGTTGTTCAGTTATATCTTTGATTTTAGCTCTTTCTTCTTTTTTAATAGAGGCATTTAGAAATATAAATTTCCCTCTAAGCACTGCCTTTGTTGTATCTGCTGTATCCCATAAGTTTGATAACTTGTGTTCTCATTTTCAATCATCTCAATATACTTACTAATTTCTCTTACAGTTTTTTCTTTGACCCACTGATTGTTTAGGAGTGTGTTGTTTGGCTTCTACACATTTGTGAATTTTCATCTTTCCGATCTATTATTGATTTCCAGTTTCATTCCATTGTGATCAGAGAAGGTGCTGTGTATAATGTCAATCTTTTCAAATCTATTGAGAGCTGTGTTGTGCTCCAGCATGTCATCTATCCTGGAGAAAGATCTATGGGCACTTGAGAAAAATGTATAACCTGCTGATTTGGGATGAGATGTTTGGGATATATCTGTTAGTACTCACTTGTTTATCATATTGTTCAAGTTTTCTGTTTCCTTGTTGTTTTTCTGTCTACCTGTTCTATCTATTGGTGTAAGTGGTTGACGTCTCCAATGATTATTGTAGAGATGTCTATTTTTCCCTTCAGTTTTGCCAGAGTTTACTTCATGTATTTTGGGGCACTCTTGTTAGGTGTGTAGATATTTTGACTGTTATTTCTTCCTTGTGGATTGTCCCTTTTATTAATATATAATGGTCTTCTGTATCTCTTATAATTTTTTGCATTTAAAGTCCAATTTGTCCAATATTAGTATAGTTACCCTTGCTTTATTCTTTTTTTTTAAATTTTTATTTTTTAAAGATTTATTTATTTGTTTATCCCCCCCTTGCTGCTTGTGCTTGCTGTGTCCATTCGCTGTGTGTCTTCTCCGTGTCTGCTTATCTTCCCCTTGCTGTGAGGTCCCGCTGCATCAGCCCCTCGCACCGCGTGGGCCAGCCTGGCCTCACAAGGAGGCCCCGGGAAGCGAACCCAGGGCCTCACACATGGTAAACGGGGGCTCTACCGGTTGAGCCACACCCGCTTCCTGTTGTGAGGGCTTGCTGCATCAGCCCACTAGGCTGCGCGGGCCTGCCCTCACAAGGAGGCCCTGGGAAGCGAACCCGGGGCCTCCCATATGGTAAACGGGGGCTCTATCAACTGTGCCACTCCCGCTTCCCCTTGCTTTATTCTAACTACTGTTTGCATGGAGTATCTTTTTCCAACCTTTCACTTTCATCCAGTTTGTATCCTTGGGTATAAGATGAGTCTCTTGTATGGCTCATGTTTTTTATCCATTCTGTCAGCCTATATCTTTTTTTTTCTTTCTTTTTGCTCATGTCTGTTTGTTTTTTCTTTAGATGGCACTGGGAATCAAACCCAGGACCTCCCATGTGGGAGGCGAGTGCTCAACTGCTTGAGCCACATCTGCTCCCTACTCATTTTGTTTTTGCTCATTGTCTTGCTCATTGTTTTTGCTTGTTGTCCACTTGTTGTTTTTGCTCATTGTTTGTTTGTCTTCTTTAGGAGGCACCGGAAACTGAACCCAGGACTTCCCATGTGGGAGGCAGGTGCTCAACTGCTTAAGCCACATCTGCTTCCCAGCCTATATGTTTTGATTGGGAAGTTTAATCCATTCACATTCAATGATATTACTGTAAATGCATTATTTACTTCCACCATTTTATTCTTTGGCTTTCATTTGTCTGTCTTTTACTCTTTTTGTTATCCTTTTTGATAGTCTTGCCTTCAACACTCTTCTCCAAGTCTCTTCTTTTTCTTTCTGGGTGTAAGGCTCCCTTTAATACTTCCTGCAAAGGTGGATTCTTTTTACAAACTCTCTTAGTTTCTGTTTAGTTGTGAATATTTTAAACTCACTTTCATATTTGAAGGACAATTTTCTTGGATAAAGAATTCCCAGCTGACAATTTTTCTCTTTCAGTATTTTAATTATATCATACCACTGTCTTCTCAACTCCATGGTTTCTGATGAGAAATGCACTAAGTCTTACTGGGCATCCCTTGTATGTGATGGTTTGCTTCTCCCTTGCTGCTCTCAGAATTTTCTCTTTTCTCTTTGAATTTTGACATTCTGAGTAGTACATGTCTTGGAGTAGGTCTATTTGGATTTATTCTGATTGGAGTATGCTGCACTTCTTGGACATGTAAATTCATTTCTTTCATGAGAGTTGGGAAATTTTCAGTCATTATTTTGCTCAAATACTCTTTCTGCCCCTTTTCCCTTCTCTTCTCCTTTTGGAACTTCCATGACAAAGTGGCAGAGGATCCTGCCTGGAGGCTATTCAGAGCCTCATAATTTGCACCTTCTCAGAGGCTGTTCTCCATCCTTTGCTGGCAGTTCCCTCCCTTTTCCCAGGTAGGAAATAATTCCACGGCCTTCTGAGTCCTCAACAACCAGCCCTGGTCAGAAGGGAGGGTGATTGAGTAGGTCAGATCTCTTTAGTCCAGTGCTGGCTCCCAAGGCAAACAATGGTGCGGCCCCTCCCGGTCTGGAAGTGCTCATGGGGCACAGCAGACCAAATTTGTTGGCCAAACTGGATCAGCCTTAGGCTGTGACCCTCTCTCTCTCTATTCCTGGAGTCCATAGCTGCTGGCCAGAAGCCATAGAATTCAAAACTATCTGCTCTGAGGATGGGAGGATGGGTGCCAGCAGCTGCTACTGTAGCTTCTACTTACAATCTTTCCATCAAGATTCTTTTCCTGTGCCCCTCTCTCTTCTGGGTGGCGTCAACCTTCCCCTGTGTCCTAAACCCTGGAACATTTATTCCAAGCTGTTTCTGCCTGTCCTTTAGCTATTTTTCTGTGAGAGAAGTGAGTCCCATGTCTCTCTAATCTGCCATCTTCCCAGAAGTCCCAAAAATGTTTTTTTATTTGAGTAAGTATGGAGCTATATTCTGTCCAGTTCAGCTGTTATATCCCTGTACCTAGCACACTCAACACCTTGACATATTCAATAAATGTTTAGAGAATGAACGGGAACAAAAGATACATTACACGGTTCCCCAAAGTCCTACAGTGAAGTGTGAGAATAATGATATATACCAAATATGGGTATTATCAAGTTTTAGAGATAGAAAATAAACTTTTAAAAAAATGATTTTTAAAAAATCAAAGTAGTTAAAAGTCAAATAGTGCTATAAACCATAATGGCAGCAGCAGTCATCTGTTTAACTACCCCAGTCCTACCCCTCAGATGCATGTCTTCAGGGTCTATCAGCACACTTCTCCTTGGGCTTGCTTCTCCAGGGGCAACTCATTAAAACAGCTCCTGCTCTACTAAGTCAGTCATCAGGACTCTATCCACTTTCTTCTCTCCAAATATGTGTTAACCTCTTTTGTTTGCTGTGGCATATCTTCTGTTTCCTTTATCTTTATAGGTTTATAACTTTAAATCCCTTTACCATCCTATTTAGAGGGATTTGGGGAAGTAGAGAAGATAAAAACCACTCTACTCAATCTGCCCCATTGAACCTGAATCCCAGAGATAAAAGTTTTGAGTCAATTATCAGGAGATTATCTAGTTCAATTACCTCACCTAATAACTGTGGGGAGAAACAAAGTTAGGTTAAGTGCTGTGATCAAAGTTCCTTCTCCAAGTTCAGAGGAGAGGTAGGAGAGTGTCTCCTGCCTCCTCAGTACGGTGTTTCATCTACTGTCTTTTTAGAAAAGCATTTTATAGGCCTTCTAGATGAGAGACAAGAAATATACTACATATCATTCATTAATTACATAATTAAAAAGAAAATTAACAACTCAGGGGAGCATGTGCTGCATGCTGTGTGTCAAAAATAATAACCATCACACATGTTGAGAGAAAGGGAAATCCCTGAGGGCCAGGACAATTTAAAAAGACTGCAAAGAAGTTAAGACTCGCATTATCTCTTGCAGCATTATTCAAGATAAAGGGTGAACAGAGGTAGCATGCTGCCAGACAATCCACATCAGGTGCAGTGAAGGATCAGTGCTTCATAGACTTTCACCAAGACCGTTTTCATGAAAGACAAAAACCACTCCTCCAACATGTTTCTTTCCTGCCTAGTATTCTGGCAAGTGCCCAGGCAACACACACCCTCTTCCTCTCCCAGAATCACTGCTTGCTTTTCGGTATTCTGTCCATCCGTACAAGTGAATAAGGTTATGTTGACTCTTACTTTCTGTAGCTTGTATTATGGGAAACAAGGGGTAGTTTTCATTTTCCATTATATTTACATTAGCCATTTTCAAACTACACATACTCAAATGTGTGAAACAGCTTCAATATTTCTGGGTAAAACACTGTTTTTAAGAACTCAGTTATTTTAGGGCAAAAATATCAGTAGACGAGTGTGGTGGTTTGGAGCTATATGTACCCCAGAGAAGCATGTTCTTAAACTTAATCCATTTCTGTGGGTGTGAACCCAATGCAAGTAGGACTTTTTGATGAGGTACTTCAGTTCAGATGTGGCCCATCTCAGTCAGTCTTAATCCTATTACTGGAGTCATTTATAAGCAGAATGAAATTCAGACATATGGAGAGAAAGCCACAGGAATCAAGACGTTGAAATTCAATAGAACCCAGAAGAGAATGGAGAGGCCAGGCAAGGCTGCCATCTGCCTTTTGACAGAGGAACCAAGGACCAAGGATCACGGCAGCCAGCACCAAAACTCCAGTCTTCAGGAAGAAAGCACCGACTTTTTAATGCCTTGATTTGGGCTTTCTCTTAGCCTCAAAGCCATGAGCTAATAAATTCCCACTGTTTAATTGAAACTATTTCATGATATTAATATATGTTTGAACAGCCCAGGAAACTAAAACAATGAGATAGAATTTTTAAAATTCAACTGAATGGCACTCAAAACATCCACAGTCTTGGCACTTTTCTTTCTATGTCACACAGCAAGTAATATCAGAGAGCATGAAGAAACACCTCTAGATAATAAAAGTTTAAAATAATGTATTCAATATTTATCTTAGGAAAACAACTAAATTAAACAGTTTTAAACATTTAGTTCTAAATAGTAAAATAGAGGGAAAAGACAGCATTAAAATTATTTTTATTGTTGCTTGTATTAAAAGGCAGCTAAAATATTAGCAAATCTCCACTACTCCATGACCATTGCACATATACACTGCCTCTTTCAGTGGAAAGTTTGAAAACTTAAGTATAAAAGTGTAACTGGATATTTCAAAATAAAACAAATATTTTACTACTTATGAGGCATTAAAAAAAGGATATTTAATCTGTGGCAAGAAACTTATCACACATTTCCTCACAATTATATTTCTTATTTAATTCCATTGAAACAGGAGAAATATTTAGGGATTTAAAATACATGTGCTTTAGCCATTTGGTCAGGGATACAGTGGGAGTACTAGCTACCTACAAAACAATAAGATTGTAAAATGTATTTTGATGAAACTATGACTTAATTGAGTGCAGATGAAGAGGTAAATTATTCATATTCCGTTGGATTTAGTAATAGAAATAGACCCAAGTATGCCCTAACTGTGAATCCACAAATGGTCATGAAACATTCCTGAGTTTGCTCTTGAAACAAGCTAATTCACGTCTATGTATCATGCCCCAGGTTGTTCTGATACTGAATTTTCCAGCACCCACTCCAATTACAAGTACTGAAAAGAAAACAGCAAAACCCATTGCCTTCTGTACCTTACAGTGATTCTGTGAGGAGAAAAGAAGACAACCAGGAAAGGGTTGTGCACATTTTACTTTAAAATATTTTCTCCTATGAGGATCAATCAGAAAGACAGGAACTGCTCCAAAATGTCCAATATATTCTAGCATCAGTCTTGCAGCATCAAAGTCTGGTATATGTCCCCTCACTGAGCTACTCCAAAGTACATTTGAAAAGTCAAAAGGCAAAGTAGGAGCATCTTGGAACCTGTTTTGAAGCAAAATTGAAAACTGGATAAGGAAAGTCATGAGCTTTCTTGACCCAAGAATCCTTTGACTACAGGATCTGTGAAGCTTAATATACATATCAATGCCTAAACTCAGACCTGTTCAGTCAGTACTTCTGGGGGTAGGGTCAGGCATGTGTAAGTTAAAAAGTTACTTGGTTGAGGACCTTTGTCTGCAGGTCAATGCTTTCTCACACAAGGTTATCTACTCAGGTCCAATGGGCATGGACAGAGTGAAAAAACAAACACAAAACATTCCTAACAGAAAGTCTCTGGGATCAAGGTCAGCTTTGGCCTTTCAAATCTGAGTTAGATTCCTACAACCCCATAGCACAGTGTTGCTGGAACTCTACAATCACTCAGGGAGCTTAACATGCAGATGCCAGGGCCCACATTACAGATTCAGATTTAGTAGCTCTAGGTAGGACCCTGGAATAAGCATTTTAACAAGAGTCCTCAGGTGATTCTGATGCAAGTGGAGTCAACTTTGAAAACGATGGCCTAGGGGTTTTTCTCTTGAGGCAGAACATTCCAGGGTCTTGCAGAAGTCTGAGCATTGTTTTACATTTGATGCATAATAACCTCTCCTGGTAAGAGCTCCAAACCAACAGCATCTCACCAGGGCAATGTGGTATCAAAGTCTGACTCTTATTCCCATGAGCATCTCTCTCCCTGACTTTTCTTCCTTGGGTTTTCACTCCCTTGGGTGAACCAAATCTAGACTGGCCTACAACACAGGGTATACGGAAGAACCATTCTACTTGCACTAATATAGGATTCTCTATCTTGTTTCTAAACGTGGTATCTAGGTGAGAATAAAAAGCTCAGTACCTACCACAAGGGCAGAAGGTAGTGTTCTGATATTTGAGCAAAATCAACATAACTAGATAGTCTCGTAGTCTGACCCTCCCCCTTTCAATAATGCTAAATTCAAATCCCTATGTCAGTGGCTGTAACCGTTGGCCAATTTGATGTAATTATGAATTCCAAAAATATGATTGGATTATGCTTGCAAATTGATCTGTTAATCTGGGCATGATTAGGTTATGATTAGGATGTTGAGCCCCACCCCTTGGTGGGTGGGGAATCAAATATAAAAAGCATGGCAAGAACAGTCTTTTGAGAAGCAGATTTTGAGAAGCAGTTTTGATGTTGGAAAGAAGGCCCCAGGAGAAGAGAAGCAAACCGTTCACTTGATCGTCTACAGCTGACCTTATGGAGGAAACAGGAGCTAAGCCCGGAGAGAAACGCAGCCCCGGGAAGAGACGAACCCCAGAAGCCTGAACCCTGGCAAACACCGGCAGCTGTCTTGCTCTAACACGTGGCAATGGACTGTGGTGAGAGAAGAAATATAACGCTTTATGGCCTGGTATCTGTGGACTTCTACCCCAAATAAATACCCTTTGTAAAGACCAACCCATTTTTTGGTATTTCACATTAGCACCCCTTTGGCTGGCTAATACAGTGGCCAAGACTGAAACAGAACAAGGTGATGAGGGAAAGTCCATGAGATGGCCTCATGAGCATATGGTATGTGCACTTCAGTTCTTCCTGAGCCTAACTTGGTCCAGACCACAGTATGTTCAAGGAGGAAACAGTTTCCTTATTTCAGAAGTGCCTTTACATCTGAGGAGTAGTGCCTTTATATCTGTCCCCTGGCCCTACACAAGAGCAGAGGTTTCATGTGGGCAAAAAGGAACATGATGTGGCAGGGAACATACTTACTTACAAAATTCTGAAAAAGCCACTATTTGTTTTGCAGACCTTTATTCATTTTTCATACAATATCTTTGTTTCCCAGAAGACCAGAATCTATTCTATACATTGACCAGTACTAGGTAAATTTGGAGTAGTATAGTGTCTTGGAGCTATGTCCCCCAGAAACACATGTTCTTAAACTTAATCCATTCCTGTGGGTGTGAACACTTGTAAATAGGACCTTTTGATGAGGTTACTTCAGTTAAGGTGTGGTCCACCTCAATCCAGTTGTGTCTTAATCCTATTACTGAGGGCCTTATAGTGAAGGTCACAGAAAGAGAGAGAAAGAGAAAGAAAGGAGAGAGAGAGAGAGAGAGAGAGCGAGAGAGAGAGAGAGCGCACAGCTGAAAGTTAATGGAAATTGGAAGAGAAAGGAGAAGCCAGGAGAGGCCACCATGTGCATTGCCATGTGACAGAAAAGCCGAAGACCAAGGATAAGCAGCAGCCAGACCAAGAACGCCACAGTCTTCTGGGAGAAAACATCACCTTGATGGCATCTTAATTTTGGACTTCCCATAACTTCAAAACTGTGAGCTAATAAATTCCCATTGTTTAAGTCAATGCACTGCCTGGTATTTGTTTTGGTAGCCAGGAAGCCAAAACACTTGGATAGCCAGCCAATCATCTAAAATGTTAAGAGAAAAAAAAAAGCCATACAACATAAATCCAAATCTATGTTATGAGAGCTGATAAATACTGAAGGGACAGACAACCAACAAAGGACTTGTTTCCTAGATGCCAATTCACATATGTCTACTATGAAGGCAATAATTTGTTTTAGGGAAAATAGTTTGTACATTAACGGCTTTTATTTGATAAAAAATGTGGCCAAATTTCTATCCATGAACTGAAGCTATCTTAAGGTGAAGAAACTTGTTTCCTAAACTAAGCTACTGAAAATAGAACTATAAATAGAATTCTTATTCATAAAAGTGCTGAATGTCTTTAGTGTATCTTCTACATCATTGATAAAATGCAGGAACAGCACTAATTTTCACAAATGCTTGCAATGCTAATTCTGAGCTTTGGGGATTTGTGAAGACATACACATTTCTGTTCAAAGAACAATGCCTCTAAAGTGTAATAATGGCTTCTCTCTACTTCTCATCTTAAAGTTCCTGCTGCTAGCTATTACTAGGCTCAGTTTTCTTGACTGTTACTGCAACACTCCAACAAGGAGTTCCTGGCTTTTATCTAACAATACTTTGCCAAAATCTTTATACATGGATTTTGATGCACTTCCAATGTCAAATATACAAAGAGAGTCTTCAGCAAAATAGATAACAGACCAGGAACAAAATGGACAGGGCAATAATCTACTAATATGCTAATCATGGTAGTAATCAATTGGCTATTGGCCACCAGTGACGAACTATTTCAGTTATGTGCCTGACAAAAACAAAGTCAAGGTGGTATAGCCTTACACTTGCCTCTCCTTCTCCTTTCCTTTTCAATGCCCTGCTTCCAAACATACACATGAATATAATATTGACCTATTAAATTTTTATATTTTATGGTCAATGCCTACAACTCTAACCACCATCAGGTGCTTCAAAACATGGATCCCTGCTCACAACAGGGATTTAAGAGGAGCACGTGCCTGGATCAGACACTGACCAAACAATCACCACTTCTAGAAAAATAAAACTGAGGCACCCACTTACTGATGATGCACCAACTGCTATCGATTTGTATACAACATGCAACATCAACAACATCCCACAGAAGCTCTGAGGCCCCTTCCAGCTAAGGCCCATGGTTTTGATTCTGTGGTTCCAGCCAAACAGTTAAAGCTCTAGTAACCTATGTATCTGTCATGACAGTAACATATAAATCAGACAACAGGGCTGGTAAGGTTTTAATTGTGCACAATAACTGCTTTATTTCTTGAGCACTGACTATGTAGGGTGCTGTACTTCTTCTTTGATCACTGCTATAACCCTGGCACCCAGAGCAATGCCTGCTACCTAACAGATGCTCAAAAATATCTATTGAATGAATGGATAAATGAAGTGCTTTATCACTTCATAACCACCTTATGAGTTAGGTTTTATTATTAACCTTATTTATTAAGTGAGAATATTGACACTCATAAGGTTAAGTGACATGTTCCAGGTTACTAAGCTACTAAATGGAAAAGCCAGATTTCAAACCAAGTTTTGTAGGACCAAGTTCTTGAAGATGCCAGAAGCTGCCCACTAAACCCACAGCACATGCCACGTCTCAAGGACAGTGACGGGCCAGGACAAGGACCTCACGCCCTCTCCCTCACGCCTTCTCCCTCTAAGTGGAAGCAAGCTTTTCCTCCTCCTGCTCTGAACTGCAAGAATACTTAATTTCTACTTTTCTTAGGGTTATTATCAATTCCTTCTTCCTTTTATTAAAAGAAAGTAGAACTACCATTTGCAAAACACCTATCATGCACCAAGCAAATGGAGGTACTTTCAGAAATGTTCTTATTCAAAGTTTGTTTTATCCCTCATTTCATGAATGAAGAAAATGAGAATGAAATTTTTGTTAGTACTTCCCAAATTTGTCAAATGGTGAGAATTTGAGGGGCTGATTAAAATAGTACCTCATCCCACTTCAAATCTTTTGACTCAGGATATTCAGGTAAGGCCCTAGGTTTCTCTGACTACCAAGCTAAGTGTTAATCACTAGGACATGATGATTCCCATAAAATCACCCTGTTCTAAATCCCATAATGGACTAAAAGCTCCTTTAGGGCAGGGGTCATGTATTAGACTTTTTTGTTCCCTTCAGTGTACATACTAGGTCCCAACAGTGACACATGGTCGCCCCAAATGATCATAAGAATAACACAGAACAGGTATCAATATCCTCTTCTTAGAGATGGGAAAGTAAAGCAGGATCAAGCTCTATGATTCTTGGTTAAAGAAAATAAAAGAGGGAGTAAAAGAAAGAAATAAAGATAGAAAAAGAAAACATTTTTTTTTGCTAATTAAATAAAAGTCTACCTAGTTTTTTTCTATAATGTGTACACTCATTCTGACACTTACACAAGGAAATCTTTCCATATATTCTGTAAATTCCACCATGAAACAAGAGGTTTGACAAGAAGAGCATGCAGAGTGTCACAAATGGGGCCTTCAAAAAACACTTTTCAATGGCAATAATCAATAAAATCTTCACCATGCTCTTATTTTCCCTATCAGAGGTTTGGCATTCCATAATACACATTCTCAAAATAGGGCATTATGGAAGAATTTTTAGGATGTAGTATTTTTTAAAAAAACTCCCTAATTCTCTGACCAATTTCAGCTTTTAATTTAGTTTCTTTAGAATATTTCCACCTGAATCAGTTTTCATAGAAAATGTTACCCTTATCACCTAAAGCACTCTCACTGGAATAGTTTTGGGAAGTAGTTTAGAGAGCTGAGTGATTTTAACCTAAATATAATTTCACTATCTTTAGCTCACTCAAGTAGATAAATTTTCTTAGCACAAGGAAGAAAAGAAATTCAATTTTATCTTTTGAATTATTTGCAGTTTTTTATTTCCAAAAAAAAGAGGTGAGTCCCCTGCATCCACCATAAACAAAGATTTATAATGAGCCCAGTAAGAGCATGCCAACTGAGAAAACTGAACTTGCTCTTTTTATTTGCAAGGAAACCTTATGAGGGAAAACAACCCCAAAATATGGAAAAGCATTTCTTAATATGAAGTGAGTTGCCATGTCCTAAAATCTGAGTAAGCTTTTACCCTTAGAGCAAAGGATACATAGGAATGTGTGTTTAGGAACTCAGCAGAGTGGGGCTTGGGAGAAAGGAGAAATATCACCCTCCACCTTTGAAACGTAGAATGAGAACAGCAAAACCATCACCCTCTGTCAGCCCTTGAAAGGGGCAGCCTCATGTAAACAGTTATCTCCATTCCCAGCCATAGCTAATTGGCCACTTGGACTCAAACTGGGCCAATTCAAATATCTCTCTCTGGAAATTTGAAAATTGGGAAAATGAGACATTAGTTGAATTGAAAATTCATGGAGAGTCAGGGCCAAAATGATATCAGGGCAGGCCAAGCCAGGAGCAAACTGATCTGACAGCGGAGCAGAGAAGCCAGAACACCACTTTGCAAAGAGAAGAATGGAGCCAGCAAACAGAGAAGAGAGACCAGGCAATGCCTTGAGATATGAAGGGAGCAACCTTGATCTTAACTGCCCTCTTCCGGCCTCAAAGTACTAGCTATATTTCCTGTTCTCTCCTGGGATGTTCACAAGGTGGCCTGTTGTTTGATTTATATAAACACTTTATATGTGATAATTTGAGTGAGTTTCTGTTCCTTGAAACCAAACAGGCTTGACAAAGACAGTCAGCTTCATGGAGGAACTGGTATATAAACTAAACACCAGGTGTACACCAGGTGGACAACGGAGGAAAAAAGCATCCCAAATAGAGGACACAGTCTATAGGTTGAACCTCAAGGTAGGAGAGAATAAGATGAGTTCTATCTACTATAAATAGTTAAGTACAACCAGAGTACTAGGAACAGATGAAGAAGGAAGAAGCAGGATGTAAGGATGGAGAGAAGGACATGAGCTGATGCAAAAAGACCTTGTGATTCATGACAAGATATGTGACCTTTATTCTACAGGTGATGTGACCAGATGTGCAATTTAGAAGATCATTCTGGCAATGATGTGGAAGTTGGGGGCAATAATAAAGGCAAAAGACCAGTGAAAAAGTGAGCCTAGCAAGGGTAGGTAGCTTTGTGTCATTCTTATTTGCAGCATCAGGGACTATTCTGAGGGAGGAAATGGAAGGAAAAAGCAACAACATGATCCTAAGAAGCAAGTCAACACAACACCCCATGAAACGGAAGCACACTGCAGCTTGGTCAGTGGAATAGTTATACGGTGCTCTCCCCATCAGGCCTGATGTTTTACAGAAACCATCACAGCCTAAGGGCTTATTGACCCATGAGCAAATGCACCACCAACTGTGACTTACTACCTGATTAATATATATCACAAAGGAAATGCACATTTTGAAATACCACACAATTTCACACATCATTTCCACAGTTCTCATACTCATTTATTAATTTCCCATCATAATATAAAGCTATATCAAGCTTTAGTTACTTTGGGAAACAAGGCACCTTTTATAAAGCCTGAACAAAGCATTAATATTTAAAGACTGACTTTGAAAGTAGGCCATGTAAGACTTTGGCACAATGTTTTTGTGCCATTCAGTAATACAAAAGGAGAATGTGCATATTCCTGGATATAAGGAAGCAATGGATATTCTGATCTTAATTAGTTTAGATAACAGGACAGATCAAAACCCCTAATACTTAGATGGATGGAAATGGAACTGTCAGATTTGATGACAGTCTAGGCAGTGTACACAGTGAACTTTCTACCATATTAATAATTTCTCTTAGACACAAATGCATAGAAGTTGGACAAAATCACATTTAAAACAAATAGTCATTATTCCAGCAAATGGCATTCACAGAATCACTTTATATTAAGTTTTAGCTCATGAATTCTCTTTACACACTCAAAATACCTGTCAACAGTCTTCACTTCAGTGGTATAAATGTACACACAAAAAGCATAACCCTCTTTCCATTCTGGATGGATCCCCATACTTAAGCTATACTCCAACAACAGTTTCCTCCTCTCTCATTTCATGTGCCACTGGAGTGCAACACCCTAATCACATTAGAAATGCTGTGTTTGTTGTAAGTCGTTTTTCAGTGACCTTAGTTACAAATAACCATGATAGGAGTTCCATATACCTTTGCTACTCAATGTGTAACCAACGCACCAGCAGCTTTAGCAACACCTGAGAGCTTATTAGAAATGCAGATTCTCAGGCCTCGCCTAAGACTAATCGAATTAGAATCCACGTTTTATCAAAATCCCTAGATTTATCTTTTGTGTTTGAGAAGTGCTGCCAGATATTTTTGCAAAACACAAGTTGAGGAGTGTTTGACCACAACATAAGATCTGGTCCCAATTTTCTTTGCTAGTCTGGAGAAATAGCATCCAAGTCCTTCTTGTAATAATCACTGTCAATTACTTCAAGAATAAGGCATTCCAGGAAGATGGCATGTGGTGCGGAAACATAGACACACTTTAGATTCGAACAAACCTGAGTTCACATTTAAGCTCGGCTACTTTTACTCTGTGAAGCCCTCAGACAATTAACCTTACTGTTGAGTCCTTTGTCCCTTGATTTCTTTTACCTTGAGTTTAAGGGACGATTAGTTTTTTCCTTTTTCTTTTTTTTTCTTTTGAGAAAATTATAGACTCACATGCAGTTGGAAAAAATAATAAGACATATCCTGTATATCCTTCACCACGTTTCCTCCAATGGTAACACCTTGCATAACTATAACACAATAGCTAATCCACTGACTTAATTCAGATTTCACCAGTTTTACATGCACTCATTTGAGCGTGTGTGTTCATTTAGTTCTATAAAATTTTATGATGTGGAGATTCACGTGGCCACCACAGTCAAGGTCCAGAACAGTTCCATTACAGGGCTCCCTCGAGCTACCCTTTGATAGCCACAGCCAACGCTCCCTACCCCGTCCCCTACAACCACTAATCTGTTCTCCATCTCTATAAATTTATTTTAAGAATGATATATAAATGGAATTACATAGCATGTAACCTTTTGACATTGGCATTTTTCACTCAGCATAAATCCCTTGAGATCCAAGTTGTTACATTTATTATCAGCATGTTACATTTATCAATCAGTTCATTCATTTTTATTGCTAAGTCTTCTTCCACATTATGGATACACCACAGTTTGTTTAACCATTCACCCGTTGAAGGGCATTGAGTTGTTTCCACTTTGGGCGTTTTACAAATAAAGCTGCTATGAACGGGTTTTTGTATGAACATAAATTTTCATTTCTCTGGGATATATGTTCAAGAGTACAATTGCTGGGTCGTATGGTGCTACATGTTGAGTTTTGTGAGAAACTGCCATAATCTTTTCTAGATTGACTACTATTGTATATTCCCACAAGAAATTAAGCAATGTATGTGTGAATCTTTCTTTGAATCCTTGCCAGCATTTGGAGTTATCACTATTTTTTTTTTATTTTAGCCATTGTGATAGGTGTGCTACAATATCATGAGATGTATCATAAGATATATACATGTAATTTTAATTTGCCGACCACCCTAATGGCTAATGAAGCTGAACATATTTTCATGTGCCATCTGTAATTCATCTTTGAAATTTGTATTTCCTCTTTGATGAAATGTCTTTTCCTTTCTTTTGTCCATTTTCTAATTGGATTGCTTTTTTTTAACTGTTAAAATTTTGAGAGCTCATGTTATCTAGATACAAGGCCTTTGTCACATACATGGTTTGCAAATACTTTTTCTGATGGCAATTTGTCTTTACATCATCTTCATAGGGTCTTTCACAGAGCAAGTTTTTAGTTTTGATGAAGTCTAATTTATCAACTTTTCCTCTTATGGAAAATGCTTCTTAGTATCAAGTCGAAGAACTGTTTGTCTAGCCTTGAAGACTTTCCCCTGTTTTTTCCTAAAAGTTTTATACTTTTATATTTTACATTTAAGTCTGTGATCCATTTTGAGTTAATTTTTGTATAAGGTGTGAGATTTAGATTGAGGTTTTTTGTGTGTTTGTTTTTGTTTTGTTTTCTTGCCTTAGAATGTTCAAATACTCAGACTTTCAGTTTTAAGAAGCACCCTCAATTTAACAGTAAATTTGCAAGGGAAAAACCGAAGAGAATCACTACATTAAATGTACATCTCAAACGTAGGAAACCACAATTCTGGAAACACTAAAATATTTTATCATGATATAGATCACATATGGTGGTGCATTTGCTCACAGGTCAACAAGGCTTTAGGCTATAGTGGTTTCTTTAAAACATCAGGCCTTAAGGGTAGAACACTGCACAATTATACCACTGGCCAAGCTGTAAGACTTCTACTTCACAGGTGTTGTGCTGACTTGCTTCTCAAGATCATGTTTATGCTTTCTTTTCTTCTTCTTCCTCCCTTAGAATAGTCTCTGATAGTGGAATAAGAATGTTTCTGGACTCTGACAAACTACCCCAGGCCCAGTCTCACTGTGCATACCAAATGAGAGAAGCTATGTCCAGCACTAAGCCTGGCTCATAAAAATTGTTCAATACAGCTTAGATTTTTCCCCTTTGAGATTTCTGCATGAATTGTTTGTTTTCTCCATATTCCTATTTTTTAAATTTAATAAATAGTACATTAATTCGTTACATTGTTATTGCTTAAGCCTTAAAACATGGCAATACTTAGAAGTATAATGCGAAAGACCACCTCACATTGTACCCTATATCAATCCCATTTACTTAAACAATTCTGCATATATTCTTCAGTCTTTATTCTATGCATTTACATATACATGAATATCCATATATATAAATTTAGGTTCTATGTTTATGAAATCAAATTAATAATATTTTCCATTGTATTTTTCTTCCATTTTTAAGTCCTTCCCTACCCAGAAATTACTTGAATCACGGTTATATTTTTGTCAATAACTTTTTACTCTATCCAAATATATTTTATATATTGTATGCAACAGAGATTGACCTCTATTTTTAACAAATAATTAACCAATTTTGTGCCTGGCCATATTAAATCCTATCTAGACTGTCTTGACATGCTATGCACTTAAATAAATTCAAGCATATTTTTGAGATGTCTATCCCATTTCATTGATCTATTCATTTCATTGCCAGGTATATAATGAATACCTTTGACATCTGACAATTCAATTCCTCTAGTTTTATTTGTCAATATCTTGTTGGCCAGTATTATCTTCAGCACATTTTTCAAAATAAATTAGTCTGTTTTTTTAAGTTCAAAAATATTCCTAGTGAGATTTTGATTTTGATCATATTTCTAAGTACATTTTGGGGGGTGCAACTCTTCATTTATGTGCCTCAGTTAAGTTACAAAATGTGGATTGAGAGGAATGGTTCAAAGGCTCCCTAACTTTACTTGAAGAACAGAATTCATGTCTTCATTTTTCAACTTTTAAACCTCTTTTAAGTCTTTATGGACATACAACAAAACGGCCTGGATTTTCAAAGGACAGAGAAACCACAGTCTGCACATGTTCTGATTACTTAGTTTTGGTTTGTTTTTGAAAATAATGAGGACATAATGATCCTTTGGCTAAAAAGTGCAGAAACAACAGTGTGCGTGTGTGTGTATATTTGTGGG
>JAQZBX010017990.1:0-35040 GCA_029593785.1 Cabassous unicinctus | reverse complement strand
GACAAATAAAAACAAATAACAATCTCAATTTATGTAGACAAGGAATTTTGCAAAATCCGACACCCTTTCATGAAAAACAAAATCATAAAAATAGGAAATGAATAAAACTATCTCAACAGGATAAAGGAAATTCACATAAAATCCATGGTTAACATTAAACTCAGTGGTGAAAGACTCAAAGCTTCATCCTACAGATCAAGAATAAAATAAAGATGTCATTTTTAACACTGCTATTCAATATTATACTAGAAATAATAGCCAGCGTAATTAGGCAAGAAAAAGCAAAAAAACAATTAGGGCTAATAAAAACTAATTTTGCAAAATTGTAACATACAATATTAACATGCAAAAATATGTTGTTTTCTATACACCCACAATGAACAATCAAAGAGGGAAATTAGAAAATAATTCCATTTAGAGTAGTAGCTAAAAGAAAAAAATATCTAGAAATAAATTTAACTAAAGAGGTGAAAGACTTGTATATGAAAACTATAACAAACTACTGAAAGAAATTAAAGAAGAACTAAATAAATGGCAAGATGTCCCATATTCATGGATTGGAAGATTAATATTAAGATGCCATCACTACCCAATGTGATATACAGTTTCAATATAATCCCTATCAAATTTTCAGGACCCTGTTTGAAGAGATGGAAAAGAAAATCCTCAAATAAGGAATTGCAAGGGGTCCTGAATAGAGAAATCAATCTTGAAAAAGATGGATAAAATTAGAGGTCAAAAGCTTCCCAACTTCAAAATTTATTACAAAGCCTCAGTATCCAAAACAATGCAATATTCACATAAAGACAGATATATAGACAAATATAATTAAGAGTCTAGAAATGAATTTATCTTTCTATGGGCAACGTAATTTCAACAAGGGTGCCAAGTATATTAAGTTTGGGAAGAATAGTCTCTTCAACAAATGAAGCTGGGAAAACCAGATATCCACAGGCAAAAGAACGAAATTAAACCTCAACCTCACACCATATTTTCAAAAATTAACTCAAAATAGATCAAGAAACTAGCGACAAGTGCTAAAAATCATAAAACACTTAGAAGAAAACAGGGCAAAAGATTCATGACCTTATATTTAACATGATTTCTTAGATCTGACACCAAAAGCAGGAGCAACCTAAGAAAAAATAGATAGCATTAACTTCACCAAAATTTAAAATTTTGCACATTAAAAGACATTAACAGAGAAGGAAAAGACAACCCTACAGAATGGGAGAAAATAATTGCAAATCACATATCTAAAAGAAGCTTAATACCTAGAATATAAAAATAAGTGCTGCAATTCAACAATAAACAAAAAAATAACCCAAGTAAAATGGTCAAGGGACTTGAAAAGAAGATATAAAATGGCCACTAAGTACATGAAATGAGATTCAACATCATTGGTTGTATTAGTGAGGGTTCTCTAGGGAAACAGAATCAACAGGGGGTATTTTTAAATGGTATGAGATTTTAAGAGTCTCCCATGTGACCGTGGGGATGCACAAGTCTAGGTTCTGCACACAGTCTGCAAACCAGGGGAATCGATGAAAGTCCAATGAAGGTCCTTGATGGGTTTATGGGAGACATTGGCTATCCAAAGACGAGCTGGGAAATTCTCTCTGAAAGCTGAAATTACTTCTCCTTTTAAGGCATTCAATAAACTAGATAAAACTTCACTCATTGCTGGTGGAAATCCCCCAGGTTGATCATAGATGTAATCAGCTATCTATGCAGTAATCTCACTGATGACTGAAGTCCATAAATGTCCTTGTATTACAATTAACCCAGTGTTTGCTGAACCAAAAACTGTGCGCAATTATCAGGCCAAGTTGACACATTAGCCTAAACATCTCAGTCCACCCCTTATCAACTCAGCAACCATACACATTACCTAAAACCATACTTAGTCTCTAAGTAAAAACAATAACAGGCATGCATATACACTTAAACTTATATATATATATATGTATGTATGTATATATATATATATATATATATATATATATATATATTTCCACCTAACAATGTTCAACTCTCCTGCACACAACTAGAAATTCATTAATTCCCTACAAAATAGAGTGCAAGTCCTTGGGTAATATTCACTTTTAAACTTGACATCCTTATATATTATGACATGAAACTAATACAACCTGTCATATGATAAGGGAAAATGTTGGGGGAGAAAACAAAGAAATTCGTTTTATGTTCATTTACAATCATACTGATAACAAAACAAGGAAGAAGGATTCATGACTATGACAGTCCTTGTTTCTGTAACTGGTCATGTGGTCTTAGTTCATATTTATCACTACCTTCTTCAACTACCCATTCTGTGTTCCCATTATCCTCAGCAAGCATTTCAGCTGGTCAACGTTCTTGACCCTGTGGTGTGAACCAAACTTAAATTCCTGAAGATTCTGGGCCATTGTTAGTCCTGCTTGGATTGGTTGTTGCAATGTTCTATTGTTTTTAATCACAGGGCGTGGCAGTACTAAGATGCCCTACACGATATCCTGTATTCCAGGCAAAGTCTTCTTTACCGTCATTATGTAGATGCAGTCCTATTTCTCCTTGATAATCAGGATTAATCACCCCACAAAGTACAATACTTCCCTTCTTTGCCTGTTACGATGTAAGAGGAGCCCAAAGTGGCCAGGTGGCAGTCTTAACACAAGGTACATAGAATCATTGTTGTGCTCCCTGGTGGCAGCACTCCTTCTTTTGGGACTAAGACCTGTAGACTAGCAGAGCTTAAGTTTTCAGGGACAGGAAGCAAAAGTTTTCCTAGCAGATCACTAGCGGTAATAGTGAATGGTGCCACTCCCATTTCCAGCCCATGAATTCTGGACCCATGACTCCTAGTTATGGGAGAAAGAGAACCATATAGTAGATGCAGATTTAGAACATACACAGCTTCCTGGAGTACAATGCCCCAGCCCTGCAAGGTATTGCGACCTAGTTGGTGCCATAACTGACACTTCAAATGGCAATTCCCCCATTCTTTTAATCCAACTGCTTCAGGGTGATAGGGAACATGGTAAGACCAGTGAATTCCATGGACATGTGCCCATTCTTACACATCATTTGCTGTGAAATGGGTTCCTTGATTAGAAGCAATGCTGTGTGAAGTGTCATGGCAATAGATAGAACGTTCAGTAAGTCCAGGATGGTAGTTTGTGAAGAAGCATTGCGTGCAGGAAATGCAAACCTATATGGAGTATGTCTATTCCTGTTAAAACAAATCACTGCCCCTTCCATGTTAGAAGTGGTCCAATGTAGTCAACCTGTCAGGCTGATCACTTCGGGGAATGTTGCTATATCTGGGGCTGAGTGGGATCTCTGCTGCTAGGAGATTGGGCACTCAGCAGTGGCTGTAGCCAAGTCAGCCTTGGTGAGGTGACAACCATGTTGCTAAGCCCATGCATAATTTCCATCCTTACCTTCATGTTCACTTTATTCATGAGTCAATTGAGCAATGACAGGTGTGGCTGGGGAAAAAGGCTGAGCATTAGCCATAGAGTGGGTCATCTTATCCACTTGATTATTAAAATCATCCTCTAGTGATCATTAATGTGGGACACAAATATTTTCATGTTTTTTGCCCACTTGGAAAGATCTATCCTCATACTTCTTCCCCAGACCTCTTTATCACCAATTTCCAATCATATTCCTTCCAAATCCCTGACCATCCAGCCAAACTTTGGCAACAGCCCCTGAATCAGTGTACAAATGCACCTCTGTCCAATTCTTCTTCCAAGAAAAATGAAAAAGCAGGTGCACTGCTCAATGATCTTCCCACTGGGAGGATTTTCCCTCACCACTATCCTTCAGGGATATCCCAGAAAAGGGGTGCAGTGCTGCAGGTGTCCACTTTCAGGTGGTAGCTGCATAGTGTGTAGAACCATGTGTAAACCAGGCCTGAGTTTTCTCTATCTCAGTCAACTGATTGTAAGAGATTCCCCGAGAGACCAAAGCTGTGGGCTGGGAAAGAGAATGTAATATGGAAGTGGTGGTGACCATAGGCATTTGGACTACTTCCTCATGTAACTTACTTGTGCCTTCAGGGCCCACTTGAGCCCTATCTCATATATATCACTTCCACTTTATTATGGAGTGCGTCTGTGCAAGGCCAAATTTATGATTTGGTGGGTCAGACAATACCCAGCTCATGATAGGCAGCTCAGGTCTTATAGTAACTTGATGGTCCATGGTTAAGTATCCAGTCTCTACTAAGGCCCAATAGCAGTCCAAAAGCTGTTTCTCAAAAGGAGAGTAGTTATCTGCAGAGGATGGCACGGCTTTGCTGCAAAATCCTAAGGGTCTGCATTGTGATTCTGCTATAAGGGCCTGCCAAATGCCCCAGATAGCATCTCTATTTGCCACTGAAACTTCCAGCACCACTGGATCTGCTGGATCAAATGGCCAAAGTGGTAGTGCAGCTTGCACAGCAGCCTGGATCTGTCACAGAGCCTCCTCTTGTTCTGATCCCCACTCAAAACTAGCAGCTTTTCTGGTCACTTGTAAATGGGCTGGTGTAGCACATCCAAATGAGGAATGTGTTGTCTCCAAAATCAGAAGTGACCAACTAAGCTTTGTGCCTCTTTTTTGGTTTTAGGATGGGCCAGATGGGCTTATCCTTCACTTTAGAAAGAATATTTTGACATTCCCCACCCTACTGGACACCTACTAATTTCACTGAGGTGGAAGGTCCCTGTATTTTTATTGGATTTATCTCCCATCCTTCTCAGGCAAATGCCTTACCAATAAGTAGAGTCTTTGCTACTTCTTGCTCACTAGGTTCTGTCAACATGATATCATCAATATAATGGACCAGTGTGATGTCTCGTGGGAGGGAGAACTGATCAAGTTCCCTGTGGACAATATTATGACAAAGGGCTGGAGAGTTGATATACCCCTGAGGCAAGCGAGTGAAGATATACTGCTGGCCTTGGCAGCTGAAATTGAACTGTTTCTGGTGGTCCTTATTAATTGCAATTGAGAAAAATCCATATGCCAGTTCAACAGCTGCATACCAGCTACAGGGGATGTGTTTATTTGCTCAAGCAATGATACCACATCTGGACAATAGCTACAATGGGAGTCACCACCTGGTTAAATTTATGATAATCTACTGTCATCCTCCAAGATCCATCTGTTTTCTGCACAGGCCAAAGAAGAGAGTTGAATGGGGATGTGGTCATCACCCCTGCATCCTTCAAATACTTGATGGTGGCACAACTCTCTGCAGTTCTGCCAGGAATCTGGTATTGCTCTTGATTGACTATCTTGCTAGGCAGAGGCAGTTCTAGTGACTTCCACTTAGCCTTTCCTATCATAATAGCTCTCACTCCACAAGTCAGGGATCCAATGTGGTGATTCTGCCAGTTACTGAGTATTTCTATTCCAATTATGCAGTCTGGAAATAGGAAAATAACCACAAATTGGGTCTGGGGACCCACTGGACCCACTGTGAGATGAACCAGAGATAAAACTCTTTTAGTCACCTGACCTCCATAAGCCCCTATCCGACTGGTGGAACACAGTGATGTTTTGGGTCTCCTGGAATTTATGGCACTTCTGAGCCAGTGTCTAATACTCCCCAAAATGTCTGATCATTTCCTTTTCGCCAATGCACACTTACTCTAGTAAAAGGCTGTAAGGAAAGTGTGAGGAAGATTAAGAGTACAAAATTTTGTCAGTTTAATATGATCCTTCCCCAAGGGGACCCAGTCTTCTCCTCATTGAAAGGGCTCTGGGTCTGTAAACTGTATCAAGTCTGGGAATTGATTAAGGGGCCATGATTCTCTGCATCTGTAATTTGAGTTAGGTTTTGTTCACTTGGCCTAGAAATCTTCTGCTTATACACATCCAGAAGAAATTTAGTAGACAGACCATCTAGTTCACTTCTAGGTACCCCGTGATCTATTAGCCAATGCCATAACTCTATGCAACTCAGACTATAATGAGTGCTGCCTTGAATTTGTCTTTCATTGCGGTAGTCATGCCCACCTTGTCTTTTGCCATTAACTGCAGATACTAGACTTTTACTGGATAAAATTCCAATCATCCCCATAATGTTTAAAGATTCTAATTTCAGTACAGCCTTCCTTACAGTAATAAATGGACTACAGAAAAGAGCAACCACAGAGTTCTTCAGGGAAGATGGAGTTAGTCTTACAAATTTATTCCTCACAGTCCTAAGCAAAGATGTGTCCTCTGGACATTCCTGGGATGAGTGGGCAGGTCTTAAATGGGAAATCCATTCTAGCATTCCAATCTCTAAGCATTTGAATTCCCTGTTCAACTGTATACCAGGGCAAAATTGGCATCTCAGCCTCAGATATACTAGGCTATCTTTTGGCCCATCTTTCAGTCAGCCATTTGAACCAACCCTTAGAGCTCTGTCTAAGCCCTTGGGATACAACATTGAATAAGAATTTCTGCTCAGTGGGACCATGTCAATAAATTCAGTATCATCCAATTTTATATTCCTTCCATCATTTTCCCATGCCCTTAGTATCCATTCCCACATATATTCCCCTGATTTTTGTCTATATAAGTTGGAAAACTCATGCAGTTCTTTCAGAGTGTAGTGTACTTCCTCATGGGTCACACTTTGTATTTCACATTTGGGGGCTTATTGTGATTTTAGTCTAGTAATATGTCTCAAAGAAAGAGGGGTGGTGGGAGTGTGTAAACAGAAGAATTAGAAATGTCTTGTAAGCTACTGACCTTAGGACATTCCTTTTCATATTCTTCTGGTGAGACAAGATTAATCTCTTCAAGCAGGAGTTGGAAGGCAGATTCCTCAGGGCAGGCTGGAGGCTGCTAAGTGTATGCTGGAGATTGGCTGGTACCTGCCTCAGGGCTGTAAGCCTGTTCAGACTCCCTGAGGCAGGCAAAAGGCTGGGCAGTGCATGCTTCTGTTTGGCTGGTATCCACCCCGAAGGAAGTAGCGACTCCCTGGGGCAGGCTGGAGGTTGGGTGATACAAGGTTGACAAAGTGTGGTACTCACAGGGCAGGCCATTGCAGCTTTATCTAGTAATGTCTCAGCAGAAATTAGGGATCCAATGTCCCTACCACTATTATCATCATCCCATATGTCTCCATCCCAATGCTATGGTTCCATTGCTTTCCAATCAATGCCTTCACTTTAACAACAGATATCCTGTGGGGTTGAGATTTTAGTTTCCTTTCTAACTCTGCTACTTGTACAATGAAAGCCTGAGTTTAGTTCTCAGATATCTCAAGACTGTGGCTGCCAACATCATTATACCTTTTGAGTCCACAAAATTCTGTTAAGGTGTTGAAAGCACTGTCACCCAGATCCTTGCTTCATGTAAGTGTGGAAGTAGGGGAATCCAGTGATGATATTTTGCATATCTCCATTGCCAACTCATACCATGGACTGTTAGTGGCCTCTTCATTATTGGAAAGGGAGTCATTAGTACACTTGATTCCAATTAGAGTAGACAGCCAATTGCTAAAACTCTTAGAACCATCTCAGACATCCCATGTTTAAGACTCTTTTCCTCAAGAACCACTCCCAGTGGTTCTTCACAAGCTGTATTAATCAGGGTTCTCCATGGAAACAGAATCAAAGGGAGATATTTGTAAATAGTATTTGATTTTATTATTCTCTCACATAACCATGGGGATGGACAAGTCCAGGTTCTGCAGGCAGTCTGCAAACTATGGAGTCCAAAGAAAGTCCAATGACGGTCCTTGATTAGTTTCCGGGAGATGCTGGCTGTCCAAAGATGAGCTTTGAAGTTGTCTCTGAATGCTGAAATCACTTCCCCTTTTAAGGCATTTAACTGATTAGATAAAATGTCAATCATTGCTGTAAGCAATCTTCCAGGTGGATCATGGTTGTAATCAACCATCTTTGTAGTAAACTCACTGATGACTAAATGTATTACTATTAGCCAGTGCTTGCTTGACCAAAAACTGGTCACAATAACCTGGCCGAATTGACACATTAGACTAACCATCACATTGGTCATCAGGGAAATGCAAATAAAACCATAATAAGATACAAATTTACCCCCACTCAGATGGCAGCTCTTTAAAAAACAGAAAATAACAAGTGTTGGGTAATGATGTAGAAAAAATAAGAAATTTTATTTGTTGTTGGGAAGGTAAAAATGATGCAGCCACTGTAAAAACAGTTTGGTCTTTACTCACAAAGTTGAATGCAGAATTTTCATATGACTTGTCAATCTCAATTCTAGGTTATACCCAAAAGAATTTAAAACAGAGTCTCAAACATATATTTGTATACCAATGTTCATTGCAGCACTATTCACAGAAGCCAAAAGGTGGAAGCAACCCAAGAGCCCATCAAGAGATTAATAGAGATAATGTAGTTTATATATACAGTGGAATATCATTCATCCAGGAAAACAGATACAGTTCTGATACATCCTACAAAATGGATGAACTTGAAATCATTTTGGTGAGTACAATAAGCCAGATAAAAAAGGACAAATATTGTATGATTCCACTTATATGGAATATCTAGAACATGCAAAGTCATGAAGACAAAAAGAAGATTACTATATGCCAGGTGCTGTGGGTGGGAGTTGGTGTGTCGTTATTGCTTAATGTGTACAGAGTTTCAGATTGGGGTCATGAAGAAGTTTTGGTAATGGATAGTGGTGCTGGTAACACAATATTGTAAATGTAATTATACCACTGAATCGGAAACCTGAAAGTGGTCAAAATGGGAAATTTTGAGTTTTATTTATGTAACCACATTAAAAAGTTAAAAAAAAAACATGTATTTGTGGATAAAGGCTCAGCATCTTTATTTATACTAGAAACAATTCTCTGCAACTACACAACAGTAGATACACAGCAGTAACTTCAGACCTCATAATCTGGCTTTATTTAAGCTAAAAGGACACCTGGAGAAGATCCTGGAAAGGATTATCTCCAATATCAAAGAAAGAATACATGAAAAATGCACCTCCATCGCAACAACCAGGCCATTGGGAAAATTAGGCAGACCCCCAAGAAAAGGTGCTAGCAATGCTTAGCACTTAGAAACAATTCCAAATAAACATGCTCAAACATTATTTCATTATTTTCTTTCTTTTGTACTGGTGTGGTGGCTTGAAACTGTATGTACCACAGAAAATATATTCTTAAATCTAATGCATTCCTGTGGGTGTGAACCCATTGTAAGTAGGAATTTTGATGATGTTACCTCAGTTAAAGTGTGCCCTACTTCAATCAAGATGGGTCTTAATCCTATTCTTGATGTCCTTTATAAAGATTTGAAATTCAGATAAAAAGGTTGACCCAGTATTTCCCATTCTATTTTAAATCTATTTTATAACTTTGTATTCTTCATTATACTCAGAGTAACACAGTTTTGGTCTTGCATGTAAAATAGATTTTATCATGTCATTTTTTTCTTTTCCTTGCACTACAATTGTGTTAGAGTGATATCTCTCATTAAGAGATTCTCTAGAAAAATAAATCTAATCTCACCCACAAAACAGTAACCAATGCCAGCAAACAAATTGGCTGTGTATGTGCATGAAATTATACAAGTCTGTCTGTCTGTCTGTATATGTATATATGTATGTATGTGATGCTTCCACTCATATATCCAGCAACAATATTCACAATGTTAATAGAAGAAATTTCAAAATACTTTTTAGATATCTGAAAAAATTAGCCATGCAATAGTGAATGTACTTTATTACCAAAGAGAACTGCAGTAACATATTGAAAGGGAAAACTTTCAAATTCTAAATACCAGATATTAAATGAAATAGATTGTATCAAAATTAAAATAATAAAAGTCTCTCTTGAAATGTATGTGAAATAATAATAAATATGACATTCACTAATATATCCTGTTAAGGCAAAAAAAAAAAACCTTTCTTAGGAAAAAGAAGGACAAACACTGACATGCATTGAAACACCAATCATAAAAATAGCTACATTATGCACACAGGTGAGAGCAAATCCAAATAAAATTGAACCTGAAAAATACATGGAAAACTCAGGTTACACAGCAGAATCTCAATAATAACATTATAATAACTTTTCCCAGACATCAATAGCATAAAGTTTGAAAGGACAAAAAGTAAGAACCTCTGTATTAGTTTTCAATGAAAAATCACCATACTGAGTTAAAACATTATTCAACACTTTTATATTTCTCTCTCCAGTTGCCTGTAATCAGGCACATGGAATATCTTTGTCACTGTAATATTTTATTTGTAGATCCTTGTTCATTCTTTATTTCTTTTAGAAATGTTTTGTTTTCATTTTTTCATAAGGGGAGGGAAGTTTTCAGTCATTCTTTCCACAAATATTCTTTCGGCCCCTTTTCCATTTTTGTCTTCTTTTGGGACACCAATAATGTGAATGTTTGTGCATTTCATATTGTCACTCAATTCCCTGATATTCTGTTCCATTTTTCCATTCTTTTCTCTTTTTGTTCTTTTGTCTTTTCCAGTTCAGATATTCTGTCTTTGAAATCAGTAATTCTGTCTTTGAGCATTTCAAATCTGCTCTTATATGCTTCTAAATATTTTTGTTCATTACTGTTTTTTTCTAATATATTTTTAATCTCATCTATCATGTTTTTCATTCCCATAAGCTTTGTTACTTTTCTTTGCAGGTTTTCAAATTGTTTTTCATGCTCATCCAGGGTTTTCTTAATGTTCTTTATTTCCTTAGTCATATTTTCTTTAAATTTTTTGAAGTGATTTAGAAGAGTTGTGTGTTTATTACTGATTAATTCTCCTAAAACCAACTTGTATCTCTTCAGGATATTTAATTAGTTCTTTTGGCTAAGCCAGTCCTTCCTGTTTCCTAGTATGGCTTGTAATATTATGCTAATGTTTAGGCATCTGAATATGTTGGTGAATTTACTCTGATGGCCAATTTCTCTTTCTTGCCTATTTTTTATCACAGCTCTTCTTTGATATTTGTTTCAACTTATTCTAAGTCTTTAAAATTGCCCAACTTAGGTTATCAAAATTAGGCCAGGCACTCACCAGTGCGGCACAGATTCTCTCCCAGGGGATAGGATACAGATAAGAGAAAGAACAGTTTTTATCCATGCAATTTACAGACTGGCAAGCAGATGGCACTCATCAGCACTCCTTTCCACAGAGGTTTCAATCTGGGCTTTCCTTTGTACCTGTGCTGAATCTACCGAGTGGAGATTGAAAGCCGGCTCCACTGGCTGAATTCACTGAAGAAACTCCCCCCACTTGCCCTCTCTTTTCCCTTGAAACAGCTCACAGGGAGGAAGATACCTGTTTCCCTTTCAGTTGGCGGGTGTGAGCCATGGGTTTTACCGAGGTTAATATCTTAGGGTAGAGGACAGGATCCCTTGCCAGCTGCCCTGGGGGCTTGGTAACTTATATTTGTTGTTTCAGCTTGTTTGTATCTCTGTCCCTCACCCTACTGGGAGTTGTGGAGCACTGTCCTGATCTGCAGACCAAATAGCTTTTGACTCTTTCTCCTTTGTTTCTGTGAGAACATTGAATTCTGCCTGTTAGTGCGATGCCATCTTCCCACAATTGCACAAATGTCTTTTAATTTGTTCAGAAAGCTTAACGTTCAAGAAACATAAAATTACTCACTCCCTGACACTTCTACATTTGCATTTCCACTTGGAGAATTACCTTGAACTTTACCATGAAGACAAATAAAAGATTCAAATTTTTAGTAGGGTCCTTATTAAATCCCTTTTTCTGAATGATGTCTATCTTAATTTTAACAAAATGTTCTCTCAGCATACAACAGTATATATAACTTCTAAGCTTAGTGCTTAAAATAGATAGAATTGTCACTCCAAACAAGATATTCACATTTTAGTGTGTCAATTAATAGCAGATATCTTCTGAATTGTGAAAAAAAATAACAAAAACTAGTTATAATGGAATTAATTTGTCAGCTTTAGTAATATTAAGTTGAATTTTATTGGAGATCTGTCACTCTACTCCATTAAACTGAACTGGCATACATTCCCAATCGCAGGCAAAAGAATCCTAGATCCCAGGGAAAGGACAAACTTCTCCAAAGAGATTACTCTAGAAGAGCCAAAAACAGAGAGAAAAATAAGTCCATTTGGGATCAGTCAGATCTCAAAGGCATCTAGTGATATGAAGAGCCACAACTGAGAAATGACTAATCCCAAAATAAGAAAAAATTTCTCCCTATTCTGTGAAGTAATTTATAGGTGAAGAGATTTCTTTTCTGAACCTCCAAGTAAAGGAATGAGTTCAAGTTTGTAATTTAGGAAGTAGGGCATGATTTCTTTTTTCTTTTCAAAATTTTGATCTCTTAAACCTTTGCCTTAATTATCAATAAATGGGGAAACAACATTTTGATAGGGCCAATATATATCTATCTCCAAGAGAGAATGTTAATAACTAACACTCTATTTTTCCTACTGGGAAAAGTTAATATGTATTTCAGAATTTGATCAGGGAAGACAATGAACTTGAACAAAAAATATACTGAACTAAAGCCATTCTATGAATCTAAAACTCAGAAGTGTTTTCAATCCCAATCCTAATGCACTTATGTGAAGTTCATTTCAAATTATGCAATAAAACCAAATAATAGCAAATAATAACATACAAATAATGTTTTGATGATACAACAGGAATTCCTCCAAGTTTGAACAATATGAGTCTTCTATTTTGCCTTAGTAAATAGTAGGGCAATATTAAAGATAAAGTAAAGTCCATTACTCATATGCAAACGTATTAAAATCTCATTTCCCATGTCCATAATTTTTCTTCTGTTCAAATTCAACAAGATGGTCAATGATCACATAATATTTGAGTTGACTTCTTCATTTCCTTACATGTATAGGTACGTTTGGTTCACAGTTTTTTATTTCATTTTCATTTCCATTTCCATTTGTTTTAGTCCCTGATATTTTGTCCTGGTATATGCCTACAGAATCTTTGTTAGGTGGTTTCTACATGTTGAGAGATTTGTGTCCCAATACCAAGGTTTAGTCCTTCTAAAGACTTTAGTAAATGCCCTAAGTAATCAACATCCACTATGCTGGTTATTTGTAACTTGAAACTTCTGTGCCCTGTATGAATTCTGAGAATTGTTTGGTTCTCACTTCCTTGGTCACCATATTGCCAGCTTTGGTGGGTTTAACACTACACATATGCTTCTAATATTAAGGAAAGATTTATCAAAACACCCATTCATATATGTGTTTTTGTTTTTGTTTTTGCTTTTGGATAGATTGTTATCCTCTGGATTTTCCCTAGCAACTTCCAGCTTCATCAGCCTCCTTAAAAATAATCTCGGTAGTTTCAATTCAGCAAGACAGTCATCCTGTATTTGTGATGATCCCCTTTCCGGCTCAATATTCTGGAATGTGCTTCCTGGCAGAAATCAGAAATGATCCTAGGTTTCACCTTAATTGTTTTCCTTTGTAAAGTGCTACTGTCTTGTGATGCCTGTTTTCTGATCTCTGAAAAATGATGGGTGAGATAGTTTACCCATTTTTCTAGTTGTTAACAGGATGATAATTTTCATAATATTTACTAATCAAATCCAAAAACATAGTGAAAAGAATTATACACCACAATCAAATGGGTTTTATTCCGTGTATGCAAGGGTCTTTCTACACAAGAAAATAAATTAGTGTAATACACCACATTAATAAATTGAAGGAAAAAATTATATGATCCTCTCCATTGACATAGAAATGGCATTGGACAAAATACAACATCCTTTCTTGATAAAAACACTCCAAAAAATAGGAATAGAAGGAAATTTTCTCAACATGGTAAAGTGCATATATGAAAAACACACAGCTAACATTGTACTCAATGGTGAAAGACTGAAAGCTTTTCTACTGAGATCAGAAACAGGCAAGAATGCCTGCTGTCACCACTGTTATTCAATATTGTACTGGAATTTCTAACAAGAGCAATTAGGTAAGAAAAAGAAATAAAAGGGACCCAAACAAAAAACGAAGAAGTAAAGCATGCACTATTCATTGATATGATCCTATATCAAGAAAATCGCAAAAAGTGCACAACAAAACTGCTAGAACTAATAGACAAATTTAGCAAAGTGGCAGGATACAAGAGAAATATGCAAAATTCAGAGGTGTTTCTATACAGTGCTAGTGAGCATCTGAGGAGGAAATTTAAAAAGTTCCATTTGCAATAGTGACAAAAAGGATCAAATACTTACAAATAAACTTAATGAAGGACATAAAGGAACTACATTCAGAAAACTATAAAATATTGCTAAAAGAAACCAAAGAAGACCTAAATATATAGAAGGATACCCCAATGCTCATGGATTGGAAGAATAAATAAGATGTGAATTCTACTACACTAATTTACAGATTCAACACAATCCCAATAAAATTCCCAACAGCATTTTGTACAGAAATGGAAAAGTCAATTATCAAATTTAATTGCAAGATTAAGGGGCCCCGATTGGCCAAAAATATCCTTAAAAAGAATGCAGATGGAAGTCTCTCACTACCAGAATGTAAAGCATTTTATTTAGCTACCTCGGTAAAAACAGCATCGCTCCAACATAACGATAGACATGTTGACAAATGGAACTGAATCAAGAATTCAAAAATAGACCCTCACATCTATGGTCAAGTGATATTTGGCAAGGCTATCAAACACACCCAGCTGTGTCAGAGCAGTTTATTAAAGAAAGGGTGCTGGGAGAACTGGATATCCATAGTTTAAAAAAAAAGAAGACCCCTATCTCACACCTTATACAAAAATTAACTCAAAATGGATCAAGGACCTAAATATAAAACCTAGAAACATAAAACTCCAAAAGAAAATGTAGGGAAATATCTTCAGGATCTTGTGGTTGGTAGCGGTTTCTTAAACCTTACACCCAAAGCACAAGCAATGAAAGAAAAGTTGATGAATGGGAGTGCCTCAAATTTAAACACTTTTATGCTGAGAATCAGGGCTCAACTGGCATATGAAGAGACCAAATAATTAAGTCTCTGGGACCTGTATTTAATGGGTAGAGTGTTAATTATAGATTCATATAAAAGTGGCAGAAGAACCATGTGTAGGGAAATTATAATGAATGAGTCTAAATCTGTTACATTGGGGAACTAGGTTATCATATCTTCCTAGGTAAGACCCACTGATGAGGTGTCGAATTCCTGGGGTTCTGTACCCTGCCTATAGGGTCCAGATGTATCTAGAGCCTTCAAGAGCACCCCTGCTAGAGGCATAGTTTACTGAGGCAGTCTAACGCCAGCTGATCCTCTCCTGTTCTTTGGTTGTGCCTTAGAAACCAACAAAATGATGCTGTACAAGCCACATTTCCCAAATCAAGGAGCATATGTTAGCAATCATAAATTAGCAAATATATGTTAGACCACTATGTATATTTTAGACACTTTCTAGCTCTTTCATATGTTGCATTATAGCCTTTATGTATGTTAAAATTTAAAAATATCCAGAAGCAAATATCTGTAACTATTTTGATTCACGGATAGGTAACCTAGAAGTTTTGTTTCTTTGATGCTGATGTTATGTTCCTTAAATCACCTGATCTTGACCTTGTTGCTAAACATTAACAAAACAAATTGTAACTACCCCCTTATATGCCATTATCCTGTTCTGCATCCATGAAGTATGGTACTCCTGTATGTAGCCTCAATGTTTATTAAGGAAACAACATGAAACAGCCAGATCTAACTAAGCCACTTACAATCAGTTGGCCTGCCTGACATGTGCAATAGCCTGAAAACTAATGAATTTGTGCATTCTCAAAATGAGACTATCTCTAACACATTCATATCAAAATGTCACTTTCTAGTCATGCAACATGTGAGTCAGCATGATGCCTATCTGCCATGCTCCCCACTATTACTCTGTTATCTTCCCCTCAGTGGTCACAACCCACCTCCCTTTTTGTTCAATCTTACAAAAACTCTAAGCACTTGTAATTCTGAGAAATAGATTTATGGTCAGTAGGTCTTCGGATCTCCTTGTCTTTGTACTTGGCAATGAAATATTTCTCTTTTCAAATTCCTAACATAAAGTGAATGACTCTCTGGTGCACGACAGGCAAGAATTAACTTTTGAGTGATTACATATCTACAACTTCAAGCAAAACAATTCCTTCCATCTGCTCTATAATATCTCATCCTCACTCAGCCTGAAGCAGTCAGAGTGGACATCATCCTAAAACCTTCAATATTGAGGAATAAACAAACAGAAGGAAGTAGTTCAACCACAGATCAAAGTAGATTTATTGTTACTCAAGTTATTATCTTGTGTTAACAGAATAACTCATAACATTGATATAAATATAGTGGTTTCTAGGGCTTCAGAAATGAGCAAGATGGATGAATGGGTGGAACACAGCTTTTTTAAGGCAGTGAAAATGTTTTGTATGATACTGCAATGTTGGACACATGACATTATACATTTGTCAAAAACTATTAAACTGTACAACACAAAATATAAACCATAATGTAAATTATAGACTTTGATTAGCAGCAATGCTTTAATATTGGTTCATCAAATGTAACAAATGTACCACACTAATGTAAGATGTCAATAATAGGGGAAGCTATGTGTGTGTGTGTGTGGTTATATGGGAATTCTCTATAATTTTGTTGTAATTTTTCTGTAAATCTAAAACTGCTCTAAAATGAAGATCATTATTACAAAATAATTTATTATTACTAAATTATTTAGGTTAAATATTCATATATCAGTGTTAAAAATATAATGAAAATCAAAGGAGATGTGGCATGACATTTACAGTTTGTGAATGGCTCAAATAAGATAGTAGATATGAAAGGTACTGTAGAAGCAAGTAAAGTTTTACAAATTAGTTCGTTTCCCATGTTGTATTCCTATGTAAGCTGCAGTGTTAACTGAAATGCAACCTTGTTCCAAAGCTCTCATCAGTGTCATTTCTGAGAACATCCTCCCAGGTATTGACATTCCTGCTGAATTTTCATGAATCAGGTCCTGGCAAAGCATATACTTGAGGGTAAGAAATAAGACAGCAGCAAGCCTACAATGTATATTCTCCCTTTCCCAGGGATTTCTTGACAGAAAATTAGAGATGACTTGGTCAAATCCCCTTGTAAACATGTTAATTAATAACTGACCTCCTGAAAAAAAAAAAAAACACTAAACAAAAGGGACCTTATCTATGAGATGTTTTTAGCAGGATTGCCTAGTCTATCTAGGTTGCTTCTTGTAAATAACCTGTAATTTATGGACTTAAGTCTCCTGGCTTGCTGAAAAATGCCATGTAGGTCATGTAATTAATGATGCCCAAAAGGATATGTTTCATAACTTAAATGGCTCTTTCTGTTCACAGCATGTTCCACATGCCTCATTCAAACCTCTCATGTTAAATCTGAACTACAGCACATCCTTATGTAGGAAAATAAGGACATTTCTTGGAATGTGCACCTGTCAATTTCAGACCTTCCCAAGGGACTAATGTTTGACCTGTTATTTAATATTGCCATTATCTTTGAAATCTGATTTAGTGTGCTAAAGCTGCTGGGGGCAAAATACCAAAATAAGTTCGCTTTTATAATGGAGATTTATTAGGTTAATAGGTTACAATTCCAAGGACAAAGAAATGTCTGTATTATTCAGCCAAAGGGGTGCTGATGCAAAATACCAGAAATAGGTTGTTTTTTTATAAAGGATATTTATTTGGGATAGAAGATTACAGTTAGCAGGCCATGAAGCATAAGTTACTTCCCTCACCAAAGTCTGTGGTCACTGTTGGAGCAAGATGACTGCTGACATCTGCAAGGGTTCAGACTTCCTGAGTTCCTCTCTTCCCGGGCCTGCTTGTCTCTGGACTCATCTCTGCCATCTCCAGAAGGTCAGGTGTAGACTATAAAGTTCTCTAGGCTTTGCCTCTTCCACAGGCCAGCTGTACACTATCAAGCAAACAGCTTGTCTCTTTTTCAGGGGCCTTCTCTCCATCCTCAGGACCAAGCTACTCTGTGTGCTTAGTTCCCCGGCCTCCAGCATTAAAACTCAGTATCAGAACTCAGACTCAGAACTCCAACTCTGTCCATTGCCATGTCTTTTATCTTTGAAACCCCACCCACCAAGGGGCGGTGCTCAATGCCCTACTGACAGGGCCCGATCAAAGCCCTAATCATAATTTAATCAAATCCATAGAAACAGACCAGTTTACAAACATAATCCAATATCAATTTTTGGAATTCATAACTATATCAAACTGCTACAATGTCCAAATCAAGGCAGATCCTGGACTCCTGCCATGTGGCAAAGCAAAATGACAGGTCTGCTGGTCTTTCTCTGCTTTCTCCTCCAGGTTCACTTTCTCCCTGGGCTCAGCCTCATCTCTTCAGCTTCAGCTACTCCACTTATTCTAACATCCTATATCTCTCTCAGTCTCTCAGGATTTCTGTTTCTGAAGCTGTAGATGATCCTGGAGTCCTTTCTCACATGGCAGGGTAAAATGGCAGCTGTCTTTCTCTGTGCGTTTATGCTTTCAGTTCTCAGTTTATATAAGACTCCAGTAAGAGGGTGGAGACTTAAACTGGGTCAAGCCTGACCAATCAAAGCCCTAAAGCAATCTAATCAAAAGTCATCTAATCAAAAGATCCCTTAACTGATACTAATGCATTTAAAAGTCCCCACACTCAAAGAAATGGATTAGTTCTAAGAACATGATCTTTTCTGGGATTCACAAAAACTTCAAACTGTCACAGAATTATTGGGAAAGATTTATAACTCATATTATATCTGATTTAACAATGCAACATTTTTGGTACTTCAGATTGTTGCTGTAAGGATAGTGGTCTTTTAGGGCCAAAAATCATAATGGCTGAAGTGTTTTTAGTAAAAAAAAAAGTTAAAGTGAGAGGGAAGGGCAAAGCATAATGATGGTTTTTATGCCAGGATGGCTACCTAATCATTCTTGGTATCAAGTGATGGAAGCTTTGATGAGATAAAGAAGACAAGTCTAACCAATGAAACTTGGAGGGGATAGACAAGAACCAAGAGGTACTAGATAATTGGAAAGACAGAGAACACAATGCATAATGGAAATTGACAAAATGTTCTATTCACATATCTGAAGGAGGAACCTTGAGTAATAGAGTAAAAAGAATGAAGACTTTCAATTACTGAAAATTTTCACATACTTCTATTGCCACCTGGGCAGAAATTCTATCACTCTCAAAATAATAGACTCAAAGACAATTGATTAACTAGAATAACAATACAAGGCTCTCTCCAGATCACCAAAGAATCATAAATTTATCCTGTTAAAGAGCTAAAATGTTTTATGGAGAAATAGCAGCAAAACCTTAATGAATCTTTACTAACATGTATTCTTGGAATAAATGATAAGAGAGTACTTCATTAATTGTAGGTATTGCTGAATAGAAGGGGTTATATAGATTGATGATCTATGTGGCTAGAAAGTTTGAGAACAGAAGTGATATTGCTGATCTTATTGCTTTGGATAAAGGCAGGACTTAAGCAGGCTCACCGCAAGAGGCTCTACCTGCCTTCTTTATCTACAAATGATATATTATTTTTTTATGTATAATATTCAAATAAAGGCAACCCTAGTCATGCTTTGTGATGACTAGAAAGACATAACTAATTTAATATCATTAATACTTAGGAATAGGAGAGAACTATAATAGAGGGGGCTCTCCAATAATGGACATTATTTTTCACTTTATTCTCAGAAGGCAAAATAATATAGTAGAGGCAGTACTTGGATTGCTATTTCAGTTAGGATACCCTGATGTTGCATGTTAGAAAAAAGATTTATGCTGTACATTAAAGTCAATCATAGGGAAGAAATGAAAAAATAAGGTTGGAAATGATAATTGGATGAATGGGTGGGGCTCAGGCAGGTTTTGAAAACTGGTTTGAAAAAAGAGGAATTTTTAGGATCCCGTTAAGAATTAATAGGAAATATCAGTTGTGGAGTGTGAGAAAGCTACTTTAGCTCCACATGTACCTCTAAAAGTACTCCTTAAAAATGTTCAGTTTATTCTTGCTGATAAGAATTCAAATTTAGTAGAATATTGTGTTTGAGAATAGCACTTTTTTTTTTTTTACAGAAGGCTTAATTTACCTTCTCACTTAAACCTATAAAATTGAAAAAGACTGACTGAGGGACCAATATCTACTTACCCAAGCTCCTGTTTAGTATGTTAAGCTATTTGCAATGATTTGGGTAAAGTGGCCATGTGGTGGAATGCAAAATGTTTTTATGGTTGCTAAACATAAGCACTAGATATTCAATGATTCCTATATAAGATAGGGATGGCTTTATAAAAGTCCTGAATTTGAAATTTGGGAGGTATGGAGAAGCCATGCAGAAGACACTGGTGTATGGGCTTAGTTATAAGTTGTAAACTGCCACTAGAGATAAAATTCTATGATGATATCATGTCTAAGGTGTGATAGTCAAAGATGTAGAGGCCTCAACTTTCTACTTTTAGCCTTTTCCTGGGGACTGTTGATTAATTCTACCTTTTTCCAGATTTTAAGTGACTGTGATAAATGGAAACTATGCAATTCCTTGAGCCCTTCTCAATAATAAACATTGAGTTATACCAAATTTCAGGAAGGCAACAAGAGATCACTGTTCTGCTTGAGGAAATAGTTGAAGGAAGAGTTGTGATTTTCACTCCCTTTGTTAAAGTCTTCCCTGGCTATTATGTAAGTCAAATAACCATGTGAATATGACAGTGTAATAACAATTAAGCATAAGATTCCTCTGATTGCTCAAGCTTTACTTGTTATGGTAAAGCCTATATACCAGGGGATCTTAACAAAGGGTCTGTGAGCTTGAATTGAATTAAAAAAAACATTATTCTTGTGGGGATGTCTTGATGTGGGAGTGATATATTGATTAAATAATATACAGTATAGTGTGGACTTAATAAGGGGTCTAGGGTTTTACCTGACTGGTAAAGGGGTCCATGGAACAGAAAACATTAAGAACCCTGTTATATAGGAAGTCCAACAAGGCAAGGGGAGCTAATAGGCCAGTACAGAACAAGTTAACACCTATTTTTCAATCCCAATTTCAGAGTCAAACCATGGACATTTTGCCTTTTGAAGGAACTGGATTCAATATACATTTGTGACAGACATATATTTTGTTTTTGCTAGTATTATTGATATTAGCTATTAAGGTGTGAACTGTTAAGGTGAAGTTAATGTATTTACTACACAGGTGATATCAGAATAATTACCTTCTCAGAGGAAGATGCTCAGGAATAGTTAAGGACTATAGTCACCCAAATGACAAATAAAGTCTGGTTGGTAAATTCAGCTAAAATTTAGTCCCTAGCCCAGTTTGTGAAATAACTGGAAATTGCATGGATTGTAGACAGCGAATTGTGAAATTTATGCTATTTCTCACCATCCATGAAACTAAAGAGAAAGTTCAGAAACTGGTAGGATTATTTGAACACTGCTCAAAGTATTCCTCATCTAGGAATCTTTTTAACAAGAAAGAAATCTAAATGGGAATAAGGCCCTGAGCAGAAACAATCATTGAAAGAGTAAAAAAAGATTTTGGCACTGAAAGCCCCACTCATCCCTTATGCTCCTGCAACTAAGTCTTAAAATTTTCTTCAACTATAAGATACACAGACTGGAGACTTTGGAAGAAATTAATCACTGTGGTTCCGCAAAGGCCACTGAGTTTGTAGACTAAGAAACTGCCAGATGCAGCCACTCTTTATTGACATTTTCAGATGTATTACTTGGCATTGGTCTAAATTTTCTACTATGAAAAGAACCAGGTAATTCAGAGACTAGAAATAACTATCAAGTCTCGGGTGATTCAGAGAGACATTGAAATAAGGCAGCAGACCAGCTAAGTGCATTTACCAAAAAGTAAATGGTATATATAAGAGTTTATAGCAGGGAATCTATACAGGATTATAGTGAACACAGAAGCAGATCACTTCACTACTCACTGAACCCACAATAGAGCCATGCAATCGATACCCCGTTTCCTCATTGCTATATGGTATGAATCTTTTGAATCTTTTCAAGCAGAGCCAAAACAAGTTGTTTGGAACTCAAATTTGCAAGTTTCCCATCTGACGGCCACATCATTTTGTGTACATAACAAAATCTTGATGGGAGAGTCAACGTGTATACATTGAGCAGAACTGAGATCTCTTAAGGAATAAACAAAGAATTAGGCTGTGTCTTCAGGGATGTAATTGGGTATTTATAGACACAAAGGTCTTAAAGGATGGACAAGCTAAAAGACCCAAGGTGACGTAAGCAAAGAATCACCCCCATATGTGGCACTCAGATATGTGGCACTCTATGAAGATTTAATGAAATAAAGTGAGTACTAGAGATGCTTTCACATACATAAAATTTTATTGGTTCAGAAGGACATTGGAATTCTAAGGAAGATAACTTAGTCTTATTAACAAAACAAGCTTCCTGTTTTTATGAACTAAGTAGGCATATAGTTGTTCAAGCAATGCTCAGATGGAGCCAGAATAGACCCTCTGCTCTACTCACATACAGTGAAACATTTAATTTAGTAAAAAAAAAAACAAAAAACATAAAATCTGTTTGCAGTACCAGTGGTACACAGCTTGAATATGTCTCAAGGGCAAATTCCCCAGGTTAAGAGTCTGTATATACCTGGATAGTAGATTATATTGGGCATCCTGAATATAATTCTTCTGGTAAATTTTACATACCTTATTACTATCAATGTATAAAACAAGGCAAGTAAAAAAAATATTACATGGGAATATTACATTCCACAATGCCTTAAGGACAGTGGACTCATTTAATATTGGAAGGATGAGCTGAGATGCTTGTTATTCAAATGAAGTGGTGGGCAAAATTTGAAAGATTGGAATTTTTAAAAAAAGATATGGTCCTCTAACAGTGAAAATGAAGGAAATAGAATAGGCAGTGCACTGGGAAGCATTCTAGGATTAGGAGATAAAAATGAAGACGTGGGTGATACTGCCATTTCACAAACATACATTTATATTTGATTATCTTACATTCCTATGGTTGTTTCCAAGCCCAGATTTGAACTTATGGTGCCTAAGAAGGGGGAAATCAGTAATCAACACATACTATCCATACAATTAAATATGATAGTACAGATTTTAAGGGTACTTTAAGGTGGGTCATGACTTTATTCAGGTAACCAAATTACAACTAAGTGTGACTTTGAGACCCTTACTAAGTTCTGAGATACTTTATCTGCTAAATCCAGTGAATTCTGTCTAGATGTAGGGCTGAGAAGAAGTGTTATCAAGCCTGCTGTGACTTTGGGTCAGGAATATAGTTAGCTGGATAATCCAGACCACGGGAGGATGGCTATGATCAAAATAGAAAATAAAGGGAAATAGTCTGAGGCCAGAGCAAATGAGAAAAACTGTCATTGGTATTTCAAAATAAAAAGGAGAAATCTTCATGAAAGCATCTCAAAGCAAGATAATAATACTTAAAAATCTGGTGTCAATTATGACTTGAAACTCCCATTGGATAATTAAGAGAAAAGAAGTAATGCAACATCCCCATCCCTGACTCATCTTACTGTTAACTGGCTGGAGCTACCATTCTATTCATGGTCCATTGACTACTGGCTATATTTACCAATCTTGTTGTTTTTCAGATGATTTGAGAGGTTTAATACTAATGGAGCATAAAGGTCAAAGATACCAAATAATATCTCTTTCTTTTATATCTTAAAATCAATATGCTGTGTACCTGCATATTATGTGAAGCAGATAATTACTATCAAATGCAAATAAGGATGAAATGACTTTAAGCAAAACATAGACCCTGACTAGACTCAAAGAAAGTGAATTTGAGTGTGGTGAGACAACTCAATTTTGTTAATGAACCTCTGTGGTTATGAAATGGTCTATGTAAGAAGGCTTAGGCACCCATAGACTGAGCTGCATTTAAGGATAGAATATAATCAGTAGACTCTTTCCTGGGGGCACACAAAACTCATGGGTGCAGTTATGCATATAATACCTCTCAATTGCTCATATTACCATTCGGTTGGAAGCAACATACCTAATGTATGGGTCAGTAGTCTCTACCTTGCCAGATATTCTTGTAGCACTGAGTCAGGTACAAATAACATTCCTGTAGGCTTATTCTTATGATAAGAAAGGCTTGTCAAAACAGAGTCATTAGTGGGACTCTTTTCCAGGAGCCGGACCACATCTGGGTATCAACCTGAAAGGACAGTGAAGTCATTTATAAATGGACTGAGAAAATAACAGCACAATGAAACACCATATTTGTCAACAGGACTGGGAAGGGCCATGTAACCTCATCCAGGAAGGACTATGGAATATTCTTATAGTTTGAGATCTGATGTATTTGAAGGTCAGGGCCAGGAGTGCAACAGGCCCAAGATGGAGGGTGGGAAACATCACTGGATAGCAGCATTCTTTGTTGTTCTCTAACAATTATAGTGCACATATAAAAGTAACTTGCCTTCTTTGTGATACAACTGGTTGAGGTTGGACAAAAAAATGGAGAAATAATATGCTGTTCCTATAAGAGAGGGGGACAACATGGGCCTTGTTACACCTTGAAGCCAGTTTCTGTAAAACCCGGTATTAAAATATCCCCAGGCTTTATGCATATATATCTGATAAAATAAAAAATACTGAAAAATGGTCTCAAGCTACCACCATATTTACAGGGAATATGTGATACAAGAGAAAAGATCATTATTTTTGGTAAAGAATAAAGAATGATATTGTAATTTTACCTGATATATGGTGTGTCAAGAGTAACTTTAATCACTCTGCCAGAGTTACAAGGCACAACTAAATTTTTGAAGCCTGCAAATATTGTAATACAATTGGAAAAAAATTGTCTGGAAAAATCTGTAGCAAATTTACACACACTTAATACCACCATCAAAACCTAAATGATTTTTTTTTTTCTTTATCATTACTTTAAAGATAGCTTGTAGTTACAATATAAATATTTCTTCACCTCAAACAAAGCTTAAATTGAAGAATTTTTCCCAATTTTCAAGTAGCTCTTATTTGTATGTTTATTTTTAATTTGTTTATTTCAAATGTGGGCAATCTCTAATTCTGTAATTCCTGACATAGGGTTTCAAATTAATTGAAGAGACTATTTCATTGATCTATAATCTAGGAAAAAATAAGGTAAAATTATTTGTCATCTTCTTTGCAGGAAAGCAGATTTTTTCTAGTTTGAGTTTTCATTGAGTATGCAGCCATTTGATAACCCAGGCTTTAGACTGTGTGTCAATTCAAATTCCTCATATACCATGGATCCTGAGATTCATTTCTGCTTCCATGTGTACATTAAAAATCCCAGCTTCTTGATTACATAATGAGACAACTTCCTCACCTTTCTCCCTCATGCTTCTTCTCTACCCATCCATTTGATTTCCTTTGGGATTGAACTTTTGAATTTGATGTTCATTTCAGGCATTTGGGGATTTGCCTTTATTTCCTATAAGCTCATTAATTAATTTAAATATATGTTTATTAATTTTTTAGAATAGGGAGTGATATCTTTGTGATTTCTTATATTGTGTTATATTATTTTTCATCCAGTTAATTGTTTTTAATCATATCTTCTTCTTATTATTTTGAAATGGAAATCATTGCTTTATATATTTGGTTTGGGGCAGGCTATTTTCTATCATAGTTTAACCATTCTCAGATAAATTCCTAAATGGACAATAGCTCATACAGAGTAGAAATTTACATCTTGCTCATGTCAGCAGACAATGGAGATTCCTATATAGAGGTGGTAGGGAGGTCTCCATATAGTCCTTCAGAGACACAAGCTTTCTCAAACTAGTTTATTGATCGACACGAAGCATGTGAAGACATTTAAGCATGAATATTCTGCCTGTAGGCAAGCAGTGAAGGGGTATGGAGAATCACATAGAGAATGTTTTTATAGCTCAGATCTAAAAATATTGTAAATCACTTCCACTCCCATTCTGTGAACTATAACCTACAAGGGCACTTTTCAATGCAAAAATATATATATATATATTTGGAAAATGTGGTCTTCTGTGTTTCCAGGGATAAAAGCCAAAATGTTTGGCAAACAGAAATTTCTGCAAGATAATGAGAGTAAACATTCTCTAAGGATTTAATTTTAATTGAGGGTAAATAATCAATTAGTCAGGGTTCATGGCAGGTAATTTTGAAGAGAAAGAGAAAATTTTAATATGACTGGAAATAAATTATGTAGAGAAGAATAGTGTTAGAAGCTTCAAGTTCTGTGCCCATTCTTTCTCTCATGTAGTTGATTTCATTAACTTCCCTTTCTCCTTTAAGACTTTGAGATGAATACAAGTTTTTTTAATTAGGTCATTAATAGTTTGCTTCACTTGCTTATTTCTCAGTGTGTAAATAAAAGGTTTCAACATTGGTGAAATTGAAGTAATAAGGAGTGAAATCCCTTTATTAATAGCCACCTCATGCTTGGCTGAAGGTTTGACATAAATGAAGATGCAGCTACCACAAGTAGTAGAAACAACAATCATGTGGGAAGAACAAGTAGAAAAGGCCTTTTTCCTTTGTTGGGAAGAGGGGAGTTTTATAATTGTCCTGATAATATAAATGTAGGAAAGAACTGCATACATGAGGGTGATGATGAATGTCAACACAGCACAGACTATAACCATCTGTTCTATCAGCCATGTGCCTGAGCAAGAGATCGTCAGTATAGGAGATGCATCACAGCAAAAATGATCAGTGACATTAGAGTCATAGAATTCCAGGCCCAGACCCAGACTGTGGGTGGGAGAATGATTATCAGTGCTGCTATCCAACAGAAAAGGATGAAGCTCTTGCAGACTCTGCAGTTCATGATGCTCATGTAATGTAGGGTTTTGCAGATGGCCATGTAACGATCATAGGACATGGTGCAGGAGAAAATATTCTGTTCCTGCAAAGAGGTTTGTAAACAACTGTTGGCTGGCACAAGCATCTTAAGTAATGGACCTGTCTCCAGATGATATGCTGTACAAGAATCTGGGAACACAAGCAGTTATGAATGAAATTTCTCAGACAGAGACATTTTGAAGGAAAAGATACCTAGGTGTTTTAAGGTGTGAATCAACAAGAGTGAGGGTGATAATGGTTAGGTTTCCAGTGACACTCAATAAATAGGAAAGAAATAGAAAAATAAAAAGGAATATTTTCCGCCAAGGGTCATTTGTTTGTTCCATCAAGATGAAGGTTGTTAGTGCTGTTTGGTTTCGCATCCTTGATTATTGACTCCTGCCCAATCTGCTTGAAACAATATGAAAGACTTCATATGAGGAATTTGGAGTCATATCCAACTTCTAAATTCAAGGGTAGTCAACCTGATAGTGATTCCTGTACAATAATACATACCAATGTTTGCTCACCTTCTCATTGTGTCACACAACCTGAACGTTCATATTTCAATCACATATTTCACACTGCTGCCGCTAATCAATATATAATCTGTCTGTAACTGGTGTCAGTTCAATTTATTATTTTATAAATATTGTTGGAAAAAAGTGTCCTCTCTCAAGAAGTTGCTTTTGAATCATCCATGCTGCTTTCCCCAACTTCCTATCTTCAAGTACGTGTCTAATAGGTCTCAAAATAAATTAACAATGATCTTTGTTAAGAAAACCTTTAATAATTTACCTAGTTAACTTTATTATTTCCACCATACCCTATGATTTTTCGTAATATAGCTCTTATGACTAGGTGACTCAATTGTGTTACCAAATTTTGCTTGAGCATTATTCTTTCCCCAGAACCAAGCATATTTCTATGGACACAGTAAATGTTCCTTGAAAGGTTTTTGGAAATAATGAAAGAATGAACATATTTGCCTTATAGACCAAGAACAAGTTATATTCCTAAAATGTGTTGAAAATGACCTTTAAGAATAATTTGTTTTCTTTCTATATGAGTCAAATGATAACAAATGCCCTGACATTTTTTAAAATGCCTCTAAGTCTATGCAGGTATAAATCTGACTCTCTGCTTTGCTTTGCTGCTGCACTAAAATACTTCCTGTATTATATACTTCCTAGTATATTTTCAGTGCTTTTTACACAGTATCTGGAATCAGACTGCCTGGTTTTTTCATTCCAACATGTCCTTTTTAGCCTTAGTTTCCACAAAAAATTTTGTGAAGATTAATAATGGCAACCCATGCAGAATGCCTGGGAGATAAAGCCTCTACCCATATTTTTTTATTTCCTTAATTTTCCTCTTCAGCATAGTCTCCTTATTTTGGCTCTATATATTGTTCTAATATTTGTGCTAATGTTTGAGGGCACTAAACAAAGACCATGTGTTGACTGGGTTTTCTTTTCTACATTCTTTTTAAAGCAGGTGATTTTGGGTGACTCTGATAACATATTCATTGCTCCCTCAGTGAGATATTAAAGGCAGAATTCAGAGACTCTGCAATTTTGGGCATGAGGCAATGGTTATTCCAAATTTATTTCTCAACCCATCATTAAATAATTACAGAAGAATCTACTTCCATTTGTAATTAAAGTGCCTGGGTCTTCCAATTTTCCTCTAATTCTAAGGTAGAAAGAGATCTCCCATAGGAAAATTCATTTATGTATTATATGCATGGTTTTCACTTCACTCATGTAAACTGCACCCCACAAAAATGCTAGACGTGTGTTTTCGTAGGGTCTAGGGAATTGAGGTACTCTGTTTTTATCAAGACAATAACAGGTGCCACATCTGTTTGCTATAGATAAGAAAGGAGCTGTGGTTTATAGGCACCTTCACAAGAAAGTACTACCAATCCAAGCTCAGGGGAGAAGCAATTAGTTGGCAAGCAGGTACCCTCTTAGATGAAATCACATAGAAATTGGCAGTCCTAAACCACATTGAGCAATTGTTTAAGCTATTAGGGCTTCACTCTGGCATCATAACTCAGATCCTTATACCAAGTTCCAAAACTCTCCTCCCTTCCTAATCATCAATACTTATCTTCTGTGATACATGGATATTAAGTAAATATTCTGACAAGTTAATTGAATCCAAATATAATTTCTTTTAGTGTATTTCAAATAATATTTACATTTATAATAAGCTCAGGAATGATAACATTGCAGGTTATTTGGCATTCTAGTGAAGAATATTAAGTGCTACATATTGGTATAAACATATATTGATTGGTGAGAGTGACCTTGGGGGGCAGGTTGCTTCTGGTTGTCCCTCAGATTATCCTGTTCCTATGAGTACTGATTAATCAATTCAAGGCATATCTCTTTGAGAACCTATGGTATGACAGGTACTGTGAGTAGGAATGCCTCTTTATTGATTCATGCAATAAGTGTTTCCAATAACTCCAATGCCTTTCAGTTTAATTTTTATCGAATAACATAACATCAGAAAAACTATTTTCTTTTCTACAGCTATACAAATTAATTATTGTCTTCTCTGATTTTTAGACAGTTAAATCTGATATTTTTCTCAGACTGAGTATATAGAATGCTGAATGAAGAAACTGAAATTACCAAACAAGAACATACTTACTCTTATGTAAGGCAAATATGACTTTAGTTGATTGTATAACTCTGAGAGTCCCAAAGATGAAACCGAAAGTATAAGTAGAATCAAATATATGCACAAATGCCCCTCTAATGAATCCATATACCACAAAAGGCTATTTTTTTTGGAGTTGATAGTGTTCTCTGGGCTGTCAATAGCCCTCACCATGCCCAGATTCTCATTAGAGATCCTATTCCACTTTAAACATAGGTAATAATTTCTTAAATCTCAGGGAAAAGATACAAAGACATTTATTTTAAATGCCTGAGAATTTTAAGATGAATTTTGTGGCTCTAGAAGAGATGATTTCTGATATCTCTATGCAAAGATAATTTTTTACACTGTGAAGTAAAATTAATATTTTATAAGTTCAAGTATCTTATGAATGTGCAGGAGTCATCTGCAAAAATAAATAAAGAGTCCATTGTGGCCAAAGATCAAATAACAGTAATGAACCTAATATGCATGGAATTTTGGCAATATACCTAATAAAGGCAGCAATGGGAACAGTGTTCTTGGAGACAATAAGAACCAAAAATTGTATTGGACACATTCCAAGTACATAACAATAATTGCTTCATCAAAATGCATACTTCTGGCTACTCTTCAGCCCATAGATAACAAAAAGTTAAAAGATATAAAAAATGATTAATGTCTTTATTTTCAGTGGGGAAATATATAAATATAATTATTTATTTCATGTCAATTTCCAAGTCAATAAAATGCAAATATTTTCCATGAATAAATATAGATTTGTATCATAATATGAATCCAATGTGGCCACTTGCTTTATCAAAGCTTGTAAACTGAGAAGGAAATAGAGTCTGCTAGTAAGATAGAGGTCGCAATCTCTTATAACTGAATAAAAGAAGTAATATCTCAATACTTTTACCACATTCCATTGATTATGGTCCATACTTAATGGCAAAGCCCCAGGATACACTTATCAATTGCAATAAATGTGCCACACTAATAAAGGAGGTTTATGTGGAACTGTGTGGGAGGTCTGGGGAGTGGAGCATATGAGAATCCCTATATCTTTTGTGTAATATTTATGTAATCTAAGTATCTTTTTAAAAAAATTAATTATTTTTTTTTAAAAAAGCAAGTCTCTAGTGAAGTCCTCAATCAAAAGGAAGATATTAAACAGAAAGCATGAAGAGCAGAAGGCAGGAATCATTCCGAGCCATCTTAGTAACAGTTTGCCAACTCCATAAATATTTTAGATCTCAAAATATAACAGTTTAAGTATGAGTGTGCATGCATAGAGAATGTATACCGGAGAGGAGCTGAAATTCTTCATAAGAAAGATCAACAAAGGATGAGATTCCTGAGTAATGAAAGTCACCCAACCAAGTATAAAATCTGAGAAGATACTATAGAAAGGAAAATAGAACATAGAATAGAAAATAGAACATGGATGGTAAGTAAAAAGGGCCAACATAAATATAAGGTGTGAACACCTATATTTTGACAAGGTGCTAATTTTTATTTTATTTTCTCTTTTCTTTTTTAATCCAATATGGTTTAAAATTCATTTAGGGTATATTCTTGGTGCTTACTTTAAAATTTCATCCCAAATTTGCAAAAAATTTAGATAAGATTATGAAAGAACCAGTGAAAGAATGAGCAGCGTCCAAAAATCTTGAAAATAGAGCTAGCTGGATGCAGTAAGTTTGATAACAGATATTATCCTTTGAAATAAAGATGAATGGCTTCTTAAACAGTTATATTTTACACACACACACACAAATATTTACACACACCATAATGAGAAATATTCACTTGTGAAGTATAATACAAACACAAAAATGAATTTATAAAAATCATGTTATTTATTCCATAATCAACTTTATAAGGCTTAATTTACATTCCATGAAAAGCACACGTTTTAAAAGTACATTTTGACAAGTTTTGACAAAGGTATACACCTGAATAAACTTCATGACAATCAATAGATAGAACTTTTCCAACATCTGAGAATTTTCCTTTTGCTCCTCTGTAGTCAATCCCCCAATCCCTGCTTTAAGTGATAACTGAGTTGGCAAATATGATGCCATTATTGTAGAGGAAAATCTAATTTTAGATATCTAATTATGGCACATATGTGGATATTAGACCATCAAAGGTATTGTCATGAGCATATTTAAATATTTTTCTGCCTATCTTATTCAAGGAATTAATCATCCATAGTGTAAATTTTTATGAGGACCAGGTCATTTTTCCCATACAGAAGATAAGATAAGAAATATAGCATCTTTCTATCCCCCTTCCAAATCGAGATCATGGTACATAATCTTAGATCAGTTTATTGAATTCTTAAAACTGGTACTTCAAGTCATAAATGAGTAATAGTGAGTAATACAACAATGAAGGGAGTGTAAGTTGCTAGATGAAGAAATGGTAACAACTAGTGTAAGAGCTGGGTCCAATAGCAGTAGCATAAAATGAAAGCTGATTTTAGTAGAAGTAAATGAACACTGGGCACTATCTGTAGTCTTCTAGGTGAACTTACTACTGCTTAACCTACCTCTACTCATATCTACATTTAGGCCTGGTTTATCTAAATTTCCAGATAAATAATATTTTCCAGTAAATTCATTTTCTACTTACTTTATTCTATATGTTAGCCTTTAATACAGAACAAATCACCCTAAAACTTAGTGACATAAACTAATAACCATTTATTTGTGTACAGTTTCATTTAATGTCAGTTTGTTCATGGCTCAGGGGGAATAGCTTATCTTTATTCCATGTACTGTTGGCTGGGTTCACTCACATATTGCCAAGAATTTGGTAAGTCAACTGTGGACTGTGTTGTTGTTGGGAAAGTCACATGCATGCCTAACAGCCATCTCCCAGCCCTTGGCTACCCACTACCCATCTCCTTTTCTATTGTGTACAGATTTTTGCATATGTTTCTATTTCACAGCCCAGGAAAATTTTAGACCTAATAGAGTGGCCTTACCATACCTCAAACCTGAAACCTGGAACAAGCAGCCCCAGCTTCTTTTCAGGGAGAGAAGATTCAGTGGCTGTGCCCCTCCCCCTGGGATACTTGTCTGTCCTCTCCAGTGAGAAGTGGATATGGGGAGCTGCCATTCACTAACTCTGACCGAAGAGGATGGCCAGCAATACAGACCAGCCACAACGTTATCTCTTCCCCTGCTCTTTTGGAGCCTTTGTGCTTTATAAATAATAAAGTGGTCATTTGCTGAAAGTTTCTGTTGTTCCTGAGCCCGTGTTCCTGTCACACACCATGCAGAAACTTCCCCACATTTGTCTTTTGTGACCATATTCACATCTAGTGATTGGTGTTGACTATTGATAGGTGACATATTTCCTGCCTGCTAACCAAGCATCTTCACATAACGCTTGTGTTCCAAAGTCAACAAGTGTGAGGTCAAGTCCAAATTTTTAAGTGTTTCCAAATCTGTTTGTAGCATTGTTGCTAATGCCCTCTTCACCAAAGCAAGTGACATAATAATGCCTTGAGAGAATATGCCAGGGGGCTATAGAAAGACATTTTTACAGGGAAGCAAGATTCATTATAGTTCATTTACTGAAATGATGTGTTTTGATTTTTACTGCGACCCTAGGAAAGTTCATACTACATGCGAGAGCATGTGGGTTAACAGGGCTTTTGATTTTGCCAGAAATTTTTTGTTACAATGGCCATATAATCTTTCCAACTGGTTGGAAAAAATAGGATCTATTTGTTGAAGTGAGAGAAATTTTGATGTTAGGGCTGATGCTAGGTACATTTTGATTCAGGAATTCATGATGTCATTAATTCCTACTCTCCATTCCCTCTAAGAGTGACTCTTTATGCCAGCAATAATAGTGATTGCAGTGCCATATGGAGCATCCTTATGAAACACTAGAAGAAACGTAGTCTAGTTCAGGCATTTCTCAGGAAAAATCAAGTTTTTGCCAGGTCGTGCTCATTTTTAAACCAACCACTGCAGCTGAAGAAATAAAATATGCCAACGATATTTTTCTACATCACAGCCTCTACTGTTGGAGTCAGTTCTAACAGAAATCTGTCTTGTATATATTTCTCTCTTTTACTGTTTACCATTAAAGGAGATAATGTATTTGAGCATGAAAAAAAGTGAACACAATAATAAAAAGCAAGAACAATACATGTTTACTACAAAATATCCTGATTTCACCAAGTACACTTCTTCCCCATATATACTTTCAAAGATGCTCAAGGATACATAGAATGAAATCAGTAACTCTCAAAAGGCAAAACCCCTCAACTGCATGCTCCTTCAAGTCCAGGATTATATGAGTTGAATATTTTTCATTAGTTGTAGAGGTCATTTCTCTAGGACATGCAAGCTATTATTTAATATGTTTAGCCATATCCAATACACCCAATACACCATGATGGAGAGAAAACATGATAATGAAAATAATATTTCCATTTGGAAAAATGGATAAAATATTGCAACAATAGCCACTAATCCATATCTTATGCCATTTTGTATAGAAAAGTTTCAACTAATTCCCCTATAATTAGAATGAAATTTTTTTATGGCCAAAACAGGAGTCCATGGACTTGAAATTTGGGAAAGTTTATTCATTCTGTCATTTAATGTGCATGCAGTTGAAATAGTCATTGAACGTTTCCAACTCAAGTTTCTGTGATAAACTAACCATTCAGTTCTCATCAGAGACCTGAGTATATGGGACTTTAGATTTTCTGAGGAATTAAGCAATTATGAGCTGGTGAACAAGCTTTGTGTTTCTTTGGCAATATAGGACCCTAAATTACAGGTGTTTTGCTGAAATGCTTGCAATCATAAAAGTCTTGCATTCACCAAACACATATTACAAATAACAGGAGTTATTTAAAAATAAAATTTGGGCAGAACTATTCTAATGAGACTTCACCATATGAGGTAGTTTGAAGGAAGAGTCAGTAAGAAATGATTGAAGATGCTTAGTGGAGATAAGGGAAAAATGCAATAAGCACTTCCAAGACAACATTTTGCCAAACTGTGTCAGCAGGAAGTATGCTCTACATCATTGTTTCACAATATTATATTGCTCTGTGGTGTCCTACATAAAACTGTGGTGGTGTTCTTTGCTGTTATTTAACAGTAGAAAAAGTTAACATGCTAAGAAAAATCACAAATAAACCAAAACATCTCCCATGTTATATGGACAATCTTTCCTCCTTCACTAAGGTCTAATGAATTAATTCATTACAGAAGCATGCCTTATTTCCAGAAGAGAGAGTCCTTAGGAAGCCTCTGGTCTGTAAGATGCTGTTGGAGCTATTTGCCATGAACTAATAAGCAAAGGCAAAATAATGTTCAAGTCAGATTCTGAATTCAATGTGGGGACTTTTGATTTGTAATAATCTGGCTTTTTCCTGATGCTTTACTCATACCATTCATTAGTTTAAATATATTAGATTTGATCAATACCTGGAGACAATTCAAATTAATTA
>JAQZBX010017989.1:14881-35139 GCA_029593785.1 Cabassous unicinctus | reverse complement strand
TTATGTAAAACTATTGTTTGTGATTACCATGTGCAGAAAGTGAAGGGGGCAGATGACAATAATCTTTGCATGACTCCCCTTGGACCTAGAATATAAAGGACAAAATCCTTGGCATTCCTTTATGTCCTTGTCTCCTGCTTGCTCTCTCCGCTAAAGCCATGCCATGTTACTCTTTGGATGTGCTTGTTCACTTCTGTGCCTTTGCACATCCTTTTTCTCCTTCTTGGAGTGGCTTTACCCCTTTTCTGCCTGGTCAATTCCTGTATGTCCTTTGAAATTCATTTTAAGTTTCACCTTCTCCGGGTGGCCTTCCTAGTCCCACTTTTTATTCCCTCCTTTTCTTTCTCTTCAGCTTTGTCATAGTGCTTTCTCCATGCCTGTTTAAAGCACCTGTTTTATCACTGTAACTGTGTATTGGCATGAGTTTCTCCTATCAGGTCTGTGGTTCTTAATCTTTATTCTGTTCACTGTTTTGGGAGCAGAGGGCTATGGTATGAACCTCTGGAAAATGTATGCAGAGTATTGTGCATATATATTTGTTTCTGGAGAGTGGAACCATGGTTTTCATCAGGTTACCAAAGTAATATAATATTTTAAAAGGTTAGTGTTAGACCAGGGGTTGTTGAACTATGGCCCAGCAGCTATATCTGGCCCACTGCCCATTTTTATAAAGTTTTATTGGAACACAGCCATGGCTATTTCTTTGTAAATTGTCTATGGTTGCCTTCACACCATAACAGTATTGAGCAGTTGCAGCAGAGACCATATGGTCTAGAAAGCCTAAAATGCTTACCAGCTGTATCTTACCAGAAAAAGTTCACCAATCCCTGTATTAGACTGAGAATAGTCCCTCCATGGTAGAGACCCTGCTGTCACCTTTTTTGCAGCTTTGGTGTATAACGAACAAGGCTGTACTTCTCAGTGCTGTGTCCTGAGGACTTAAAAAAGCAACTATAATGACACAAAGCTACCCATCCCTTCTTTAGGTTAAACCACAGTAAAGGTAGAACAAATCACCTAACTTCTATAACTCCTATCTTTTGACCCCAGGAAAAGGGGGCTTGACATTCTTCTGGTAAACCAGTTTGGATTTCAACAAAACCTGATGATAGGTGGTTGTGTGGTCAAGAGCCTTTTCAATGCCCTTTTTGGTGCCAGCATAACCAGCCTACTTCCAGTTGCACTGACATCCCTGAAGTAGCAGCAAACGGGAATAGGAAGTGGTGGCAGCAGTGCCTGGTCACCTCACACCCATGCCAGATTTCTAGTGCTGTGGTTATAGGTGGGTATCTGCAATAGGAGAAGCCTTCAGTGTGCTTTTTCTAAGACTTGCCCAGGAGGAAATGGCAGGAGTGTGGACCATTTACCCCGGGAGAAGAGATTCCCTGATGGCCCTGGAGGGTGGAGGCCCCTCCTCTGTCTGTGGCAGTTTGCTTTTCAGTATCCTCTATCTTTACAGACAGGTCTCGGCACATTATCCTCAAATCACTCAAGCAAGAAGCTGGGGAGGAGTACTGATTGAGTTTCTCTTTTGTCTGGCACTTAGTAGACTTTTTAGGTAAGGGTTGGATGGGGTTGTTACAGTCCTTTGAGGGAGGTGATGGTACTGCTGGCTCTAGTTCAAGCTACTGTTATGTTTCATCTGGACCAGTCTTGATGGCCTTCCTAAGTGGTCAGTTTGCTTCTCTTGTTACTTTGATGTGGTCTGTTCCCCACAGAGGACCTGTAGGATTCTTTCAAAATGTGAATCTGATTACATCACTCTTCTTTTCAAAACACTCCAGTGGCTTTCTGTCACATTCAGAAAAAGTGCAAGTGCCACCATCTTTCCAATCCAGTGTTTATTCACTTGCTTCTTCACCCTGACTGTTTTTGTTGTTCCTTGAACGTGCTGAGTGTGTACTTGCCTTACTCTTGCTGTTCCCTTGGCCTTGATCACTTTCCTCATCTTCCCTTAACTTGCTTTTTGTTTCCTTCAGGTTTCAGCTCAAATGTGACTTCCTCAGAGTAGCCTTCTTAGACCACCCTATCTGAAACAGCCCGTCACTTCCACTTCAGACACACTTTAACCCCTTACCCTGTCTTATTCTTTCTAATAGCACTTTCCCCCTGATGTAACACTGCTGAAGTATAAGCTCCAAGAGGCCAGGGGCCTTGTCTTTCCATGTTCGTACCCTAGTTATTAACAGTGCCTTACACATGTTTGGTAATCACTTAATATTTTAATGAATGGATTCATTTTACTGACAAAGAAAATACACTTGAAGAGGTTATTTGCCCAAGTTTATAGCTATTAATGTCTAATCCTAATCATCATCTTCCTGAACCTGCCTTTGTTCTGCCTCATTACCCTGTGTCCTGACAAATACCGTTATGGAGTAACATGTTCCGACTAAAGTTGAAACCCAGGTACCATGTTTTTATACACCAAACATCACAGGCTTTATAGAAAAAAAGAAACATATTTGCATTTTTGCTTTTCCTTTTACTATCAATGTGACTTTGGACCAGCCTTAGTTTCTTCGTCTTTTAAATGGACCTAATAATGGCCCATTATTGCTAACAACATTGTATGGGCTGAAAATGTTAGGTATTGTCCTTCCTCTTAGGCAAGTACCAGCATAATTGTATGCCCTTAATAAATGTTTTTGAGTTAATAAATTAATAAATGAAGCATAAAAAAGAAACAGTGGATGCTAAATGATACAAAAAATTTGTATATATGTATGCTTTGTAAGTGTGTTAATTGCACTTAATACAGAAAAATTAAGCTACTCTGAGAACCATGCAACCTACTTTACTTGGGGTTTTGAATTTTTCTTTCTACTAGACCTGTTTTTAGCCTGATGGTGACATCATCAAACATTTATGATACATTCATCTTAAAGAGGATATTTTGCCATGACTGTGCCTTATTAGTTTGCCTTTTTTCCCTAGAACATGCACAATAAATTAGGCAGCACAAGTGTAACTCGTGTATCTTCCTATAATTAAAATTTGTGGTGTTCTCCTTTTGAGTGAGTTCCAGTTGTAAAGAAAGCCAGGTACTAGCATTTTCAGATGCTTGCAAAGTTAGAAATAGGAGTTAGTATTTCTTGGGAGTTTTCCAATGTTATATGGCATTTTGTAAGGGCCCTCATACCCAGTATTTACAAGCTCTGACAGCTGTTTCCTGATTGATTGTGGATTCAGTTTGTAGCCCCTATCATCTTCTCCTACGTGTTACTCATACCCCTCCTCCACTTGTTGCAACCATCACCTCTTTCAAACAGAATTTGAGATTAGGCAAGAGAGAATTTTTGTTGCTCTGGTCCCTTCCAGTGACCTCTGTCAGAAGCCCCCCCTCCTCTTTTGTTTGCTCAGGGAAGCATCAGGTACTAATTCTAATTCTTAGAGTACCTGATTCTTGCTTTTCCTTACTATACTTTTTTTGCAGGGTACCAGTTATTGTTCTCTCCCTTAAGAGACTGAGCACCAAGAAGGCAAGAACTTGTCTTTATATCCTCCTTGTCTGCAGTAGTACCTAACCTGAGTGCCTAACAAAGCTTATTTAAGTGAAGAAAGTAGCAAGCAAGAACAAACTTAATATTTTCTTTATCTTTTTGTATAGCATTTTAAGTTTAATTTTGTTAAAAAAAATAACTGAAATTTATTTAGTTTGTTTTGTTCAACCCAACAAACATTAATTATGTCAGGTCCTTTGAAGAGGTGCTGAGCATACAAAGATGAACCAGATACAGTCTCTTCCCTGGCTTCACTGTAAGTGGCATAAGCTCTCAGAGAGGGTGTGCTGGTCCAATGTCATCTGCCTTGAGCAGCACTGGGCATAGTCGTTTCTCCACAGATGAATTCCTAGTCATAGCCCTCAATGTAGAGCTTGGGCACCCATCTCCTCTCCACCTAGAGAAGCCAGTATCTGTGTTCCTCTAGGGCAGCAGGGACTGGGGTAGTATTTATCCTTATAATTCCAGTATGTGGTAGATAGCAGAGACACAATGCATTAAACCTAAGGTATACCATTAGGGTTGTTTAGGATGAATGAGTTAAGGTTGTGGTAATGGGAACAGAACAGGAAGGAAGGTAAAGAACACATTAAAGATAGTTCTACTAATTATCTGTTGGATAGACTGGAATAAAACTTATGCTAGCAATAAAAATAGTTGAAATAATAAAGTAAAATATATTAAAAATATGTTTAAAGGAACAAAAATAGTTTCAAACATTTTAAGGCTCATTTGCATATCATTAATGTATTATATAATAATATTTTAAAAGTGGCCCCAATACTAATGGAATAGTAACCTTGTGTGTTTGATTGCAAGAAGCCATTTAAAAGTCCTTTACTTTTCTGTAATTCAGACTAGCTTTCCACTTAATTAGTACAGATTAACAATTATATCTTCCCTAGATTCTGTTATCCCCAAAGGCTTTTGTAGTTACCAAGGGTGTTAACAGCAAGCTTGTTAAAATAAAAGTCTAAAACTCTTTAGATGGGGGTGGGGTGGGGAGGGGATTAACTGTAACATGAATCTGGGAAGTGATATTTATTTTACTTAGCAGCCAAACTTTCTGGAAGACTCAAAACGTAAAATAAGTATTTTACGTTTTGGGCTCTAGAGAAGCCAATCGTAGCAACAATCTTAGAACTCACAATCATAGTCTCACAATCTTAGAAACCATATTTCTAAGATTGTGAGACTTAGAAGTATAGTAAGTCTCACAATCGTTTATGGTGGTACTTGAGTTTGGATTCCTCTTGGGTCCAAAGGATCATATTTCTGGGATTAGGACAGTGGAATAGATAGATGAATAGTGTTGTGAAAAGACCCATTTTAAGGCTCGAGAAAAATGAAGACAATTCCTGAGTTTGCTACTTTTCTGTCTGCTCAAGTATCTCTCCTCTGTTACCTTTCTGTTTAAAAATCAACCCTTTTAATGCTGCAAGTCTTTTACATTCTTGTTTCCTTTGGCTGATCCTCTTTTCTCAGATTTCTCCCCTTCACCTACTGCCCTTTTCTTGTTTGGTCTATTTCTCCAGGTCAGTTTCTTCTTCCTGCCCTCCTGTGCGTCGTGAATACCAGGAGCAGACCTTTATGCTCTCTTACTGCGGAGAACTCATCTGTGCCCAGGGCTTTGGGGTCTGCCTCACTAACAGCCTGCCCTGCTAACTGCTTAGTGGACATATTATGTCTACAATTACCTATTCTGCTGGCATATGAAACTTAACATTTAAAGCTCATAATCATCTTTCTCACAAATCATTCCCCCTCCCCAGCTCCCTAGTTTTCCGTAATGAAGATGACTTCCTTTTCTGTTAATGTTGTTTCATATTTACTGTCTTGCCATCTTCCATCCAGTCATTGCATTTCATTACTTTATTTTTTAATAATGTCTTTCTCACATGCATTTCTTTTTAGATTGTCTTGCTGCCATAGCAGTTCAAGCTCTTTTCGCTTCCACACACAGTATTTTGTAATGTTTTTCCCAATTGGTTTCCTTGCCTCTACTCTTTCTCCTTAGGATATTGCTGTGAGATAAATCTTTGTAGAATATTGGCTGCCTTTAACATGTCACTTCATCTTCCACCCCATTTCCCCCAGGACATACTACACAAGGCTGTATTTTATTTCCTTGCCTATACAGGTTCAAGTACAAATCGATGAGGTTGCCATCAAAATTCTACATAATCTGGCCTCTGCAGCCTGTATTTATTCAAATAGTTATTGAACAACTTCTGTTGCTAGACAGGCATGTGTGGAGTCCACAGAAAGACACAGTTATTGCTTTCCACAAGGTGCAGATGGCGATAACATGTTATCTAAACAATTACAGTTCAGTAGGATAAGTGCACACACAAACATACTTCTCTGGCGCTCTCACACAACCTCAGGTCTAAGCAACCATGGTGCTTGGGTTTGCGTTTACTCTAATTGGAAGCTTTCTTCTGCCTGATCTCCCCTTCATTACCTCATTTTATCTTCTTTCTCCTTTTTGCTTCCTTGCTCTTAGCGTCCTCTTCCTCTTCACTTCCTGTAGCCCTTTTGGTGTCTACTGCTTGCTTGACATTTAACATGTGTTTCTTCTATTAATAATTACCTCTTTACACATATCTCTTTTTCTTCCATTTAACTCTGTCTCCTGCTCTTAACCTCAGGTCCAGAATAGTGGAAAGAATACAGACTTTGGAATTTTACTTGGATTTGAATCAACAGCTTTAGCCCTTTGTTTTTAGTTAGATATTCAGATTCTCTATGCTACACTTTCCTCATCTCTAAATTGGGGATTTAGATACTTGCCTTAAAGTATTTGTAAAGCACTTAGTTCAGAATGATAGTATTTAAGTCAGTGTTGGCTTGTCTTCCTTTCTCTTTGACCAAACTCCTATAGTATTTATGTTTGTGCAATACTGGTTTAGTGATATAAATGTCTACTATGTTGTGTTATTTATTTTTCCCTAAATATCTAGGTAAGAGACAAGTTGTGCAAGAGTGAGGATGGGCTTCCATGTTCCCAGTGTGGGGCTGAGCAGCAGGGGGACTTTATAAAGTGAAGACAGAGCATTGTGCAGATCTGTATTGAAGACTTCCCATATCCCTAGTCCTTAATTCCTTTGAAGCCTTTTGAATTTTTAAACTTATTTTTAATATTTTTTCTTTTGTTTTTATTTATATTTTTAATATTTTAAAAACTTTATTTGTGAATAGTTTCAAACTTATAAAAAGTTACAAAAATATCATGTAAAAGGATACATATATCCTTTAATTAGGACAGCAGTTTTTAACAGCTCACCTGTTAACACTTCAGCACATTTACTTTATTATTTACACTCATATCTAGCTATTAAACTATATATAAATAATTTTCCCCCTGAATTATCTGTTTTTAAGTCATGTACATCCTGGCCCCTTACCGCTAAATGCTTCAGTATGTATTTATGATGAAGAGGAATATTCCCTTATGTAATCACATATTTATCAACTTCATAGATTTACATGGAAGTACATTAGTACTTTAATCTACTGTCCAGTTCCAGTTTTGTCAGTTGACCTAGTACTATCCTTTCCAGTAGTGTTTTCCCCTCCAGTGTAGGGTCCAGTCTGTGGCTAGGTATCACATTTAGACATCCTGTCTCTTTCAGACTTGTTTAAATGGAACATGTCCACAGTCTTTCTTTATCTTTTATGGCTTTGGTAGTTTTAAAGAATACATAGCACCCCCTTCCACCTCTCGCCTTTAGCAAAGTCCCTCATTTTTTGTTTGATGTTTCCTTGTGATGAGTTTTGCATTCTTGGTCAGAGTACCGTAGGTAATGTTACATCCTTCTCAGGGTATCACAACTGGAGAAACACAGTATCCATCTGTCTTCATTAGGGGATGTTTGTCCTGATTACCCAGTCAAGGTATTGATCAAAGTATTGACACATTTCTTCACTAAATAGATTCCCTGTCCCCCCTTGCAACCAATAAGCAATCTGTGGAGGAGATGCTTTAAGACCATATAAAGATCCTGTTCCTCATCAGGATTTCCCCCTATATGATATATTATTGAGCATTTGTTGATAATTCTTGCTTGATTCAATCTTTACCATGTTTCTGAAATAATAATGTCTCTAGCACTCTCTACTTTTTACAGCTGCCGACACTCAACATTCTATAAGCAAGAGCCCTCCCCTTCTCCCTCATTTAATTAGTCTATTATCAGTTTGGATTCATGAATTCCTATTTTTAAATGGTTTATAATTCACTGCTCTTCTTAATTATTTGGTCTTCAAATTGTCCCAGATTTGGCCAGAGGAAGCCATTTCAGTCTGTCTCTTGTGTCCTTGAGACAGGTGCCCAATCATCTTTTTGAGCACTTCCTTATTTTCTGGCAAAACCTAAGATGTTCCAGGCTCAGCTTGTACCTCCTCCGCCCCAGGCCTGGAATTGGCCATTTGTCTGAGGAGCCTTGGATCCTTTCAGTGGAGAATGATATCAGTGACCAAGATCTCAGTGCTAGGTACCCCTGGCCTCCGGGGTATCTATTAAGTTGGGTGAGCTTTAATGAAATTGAACACCAGCTGTCAGGAGTAGCCCAGAGATAGACTGGGCATTTTAGCCTGTGGAGAAGCTCTAGCTCGCTGTCAGTCTTCGGTTGCATGGAAGTGATTGGGCTAAGTGTTGCCTATTGCCTATACGATTGTGTTTAAAGGAGAGAAGGAAGCTAGTCTTGTGGACGCAGATGGTGTCTGTGATTATACTAATGTCTTCCTTTGGTGTTACTTTTTTTTTTTTTTTTAAACTATTATAATTGCCCCTGCAAAAAGGTAATGCTTTATACTAGTGCTCAGTATTTACTTAGTATTACTTGGCCCCTTTGTTTCACTTTCCCCATACAGACAGTGAATATAAATCTTGTCATTTTGGCAAACCACTAAATTGAATTGAGAAGCCTTTGAAAAACTCTTAGGATTCTGGAATGAAAGGTAGTAATAAAAATCTCTTAATTCTTTGACCCTGCAAGCATGTCTTTACCAAATATATTTGCCCGTAGCATATAAAAAAAGGTCTCAAGGATGTAACCTAATTTTGCACTTTTTAACTTTAAATATTTGGTCATCTTGTAAATTGAACAAATAGCTTTTTGGAAACTGTTTATTTTGCTGTAATTTTAAACTTACATAAACTTTAAAAATGTAGAAAGAAATCCCATATACTCTAAACCCAGATTCATCAAATATTAACATTTTGCCATTTTTGCTTAGTTTTTTGTCTCAGAATCATTTGAGAGTAAGTTGCAAAAACTATGCCCCTTTACCCTAAATATTTTATTGTGCATTTCCTAGGAATCAGCATATTATCTTACAAAAACCACAGCATAATTACCAAAACCTGGAATTTTAACATCGATAAATTGTTACACCAGTAGCCTGCATTCACATTTTGCCAGCTGTCCCAAAAATGTCCTTAAGAGCAATTTGTTTTTATTGTTCAGGGTCCAGTCCAGGGTCATGCATTTATTTGGCAGGTCTTTTTATTTTCCTTAAATCTGGAACAGTGCCTGAATCTCTCTCTTTCATGAATGATATTTTTGAAAGTACAGGCTACAGCTTTTTTTTTTCCCTTCACAAAAGCCCCTCAGTTTAGGTCTGATGGTTATGTATTTTTGTTAGGAAGACTGCATAAGTGATGCTGGGTCATCAGTGCATCATGTCAGCAGATCTAGGATGTTAGTTTGTTTCATTATTGGTGATCTTACCAATATCTTTTTTTCAGGTAGTATCTGCCAGGTTTCTCCACTGTAAAGTTACTATTTTTCCCTTTGTAGTTTATAAGTGAGTGTAGTTTACTTTTTTTTCTTTAATTTGTAGTTTACTTTTAAAATAATGTTTTTCTTCTTTTAAAAGCAATCCATCTTTATTGTAAAAAAAAAAAAAAATTTGGAAAACACAGGAAAGCACGAAGAATATAAAGAATTTCCCTCAATCACCATCTAGGGATACCTACTATTAAAGTTTTAGTGCCTCTTTTTCTTTCTTTTCAAATGTATGTGTTAAGCACCTGCCACTTATTCTAGACAAAGGGATATCTGAGTGAATAAAAGAAAGTGTGGCTCTCATGGAGCTTACATTCTGGTAAATAATAATAGCTGTCATTTATTGAATGTTTATTATGTTCCATGCACTGCTATAGGTGCTATAGGTACTTTCATCAGTTATTTAATTCTTACAACCTTTGGAAGTAGGTATGAATGTTGTCTTTTCTTATGGCATGGAGAATTTAAATAGCATCCCCTCTCTGTGCCCCCAGATTAAAAGCTAGAAAGTGATGTACCCGGACACCGAGGCAGGTTGGTATTAGAAATCATTCCCTTAACCACTGTGGTATACTAACGAAGTTGAAAGCTAAGTTTTAAAGTTAGGTAAAAAATTGATTCAAGGGGGGTGATAATACTGAAATCCCGTTAGCAGAACTAGGGCAGCATTATCCAGGACCTGAGATACCTGGCACTTGCCTAGAGTGTTCTTTTATAGAAGGATCTCCAGTCTTCTCATAAGTGGTCACTTCTCTTGATTGAGCCTGCCATTAGCATACCTTTGCCTTCCTTGTGGAAATTTGCCCCATTTTTCGCCTCCCTCTCTCCTGCTGACCTATTCTCAATGATGTGTTGGTTAAAAACAAAAAACAAAAAACAAACCCTGGTTTGTAGTGTTTGCCAATTTCAGTAGTGTAACTACACCCCATTATAGTTGGTTTTAAACTACCATGTGACATCACTGAATGCAGACTTGACAAGAGATGTGAGCTGGGAAGAGATGCACAGTACACTATTGTATAGAATCTCTACCACACAGATCTCATAGATGTAATTAACCTCAGGAGCAGAGGTAATAGTAAAATGTAGCATAATGAATACAAAGTGATGAGCTTTCTTTAAGTGTTCATTGCATTTCTTTCTCTTTTCTTTTTTTTCTTTTTCTTTTTTAGGTGGTACTGGGGATTGAACCCTGGACCTCATACATGGGAAGCAGGTGCTTAACCACTGAGCTACACCCACCCCCTACATTTATTTTTTAATATAATGTATTTAATTGTAAGTTTAAGTCATTTCATTTTTAATTATGGCCGTGTTTATCAACTGGCTTACAGAATTTCTGAAAATTTAACATTTGGCTCCTATAAGCCTGCAAGCTGACTCCAGCATACCATTAAGACATCAGTACTAGCCTTTATTTTACTATTCTGTTCCTTCCATAAAATGTCCTAATCTCATTGCCTTAATCTTGATCTGTTATTGTCCCCATTCCCAAGGCCCTGTCCCTTCCATCCAGCTCTACACTAGTAATCCATTTTTGCCCGTCCCTCAAATACCTTTCCCGTCCCTCAAATACCTTTCCCTTCCCCATTCCATTTCCCCCTTATTCAAGCTACTGTCCCCCAGGTAAAAGAAGTTCCTGTCACTGATATTTTAGGGGCACTGAGAGCCTTCCAGCAGGAGTTGGGTCTTGAGTGGAGAGGAAATCCTTGGTCCAGAAAAGGAAGAGATATTTTTAGAATTCCAGGTTAGAAATGTAAGGGAAAAAAATTTTAGTATATAAAGGTGATTACAGCACATTAATATGGTATTTTATAATATAAATGAGTTAGAGAACTGAGACCATAGTAACTGTTTAAAACCATGTTTTTATTGTCAAATAAAAGGTTGATTAGTGGCAATTTGGACCACCATCTATTTATAATTTGAGGATTACCTGTATTTACAAAATGGAAACTAGTGTAGATTATCTTTTTCATCAGTTCTTGTGCCTTCTGTCAGCAAAAACTAATTAGGCATTGGATGGATTGTATGGTATGTGAATGTATCTCAATAAAATTGCTTTTATTAAAAAACAAAACTAATTAAGACCCTGTTAAAAACTGTAGTTCAAGGCTATATTTCTCATCAGTGAAGAAATATGGAAAATATCTTTGTTTGAATTCGGATTGTTGGAAATGTAGATGCATTTTCTTCCCAGGTTTAGATCAAATTAAAATTATAATAACGTCCTGAAACTTGCCCTTGTTGATAAATTTTTTGGTTGTAGTTTGACAAATGACAGACTTCTTAACTGGCAGCCAGACTGCCTTATCCATTTATTCCATGGGGGCCAGTCCTTCTCTGTTGAACAGCAAAATAATTTCTTACTTCTCTCAAGAGGAGGGTATGATTAAAGCAGTCACCTACAATGAAAATTCTTATTTAGATATGTTTTTCAACTTTATTTTTCCATCACTGCTCCAACTTGCTTAATCTTTCAAGGCCATCTCAAGTAATACTTGGTACCTGGTATTACTACAGTAAGATAGGAGTCGTGTGTCTGAAATGCAGAGTAAGAATGTTTGTTGTTTGCTCTCAGTGACTTACAGAGAATACTCCTTCAGGAAAAAATGTTCTTGAATTTCGTGTGCCTTTGGTGCCTGAATTTCAAGTGGCTTTGAAGTGAATGAAGCGTCTGTTTTCTTCTGTTTAATATTCGGGCATAAAGTGGTGCGACTTAACGTTTAAAAAAAAACTACTAAAGCTATGAAAACTATTTGAAACTTAATTTTTGTCTTGGGAATGAAAAAAAAAAAAAAGATACTGAAAGCTTTAGGAGTATTCTCACCTGTCATTAGCCATAGCCTCCCACATGTTCTTTGGCACCTCAAGCATATCCCCAACTGAACTTTTCTCACCCATCACCCAAAAACAATAGCTGCGTATTTTCTTAGCTCCTTCTCTGTTGGCAGACACGACCATCCACTCAGTTGCCCAACCAGATTAAATTTTTTTTTTTTAATACCTAATGCTTTTTTTTTTATTAGATAAGTTAAAAGCTTGCAAAACAATCATGCATAATGTGCAGAATTCCCATATATCACTCCTCCACCAACACCTTATGTTGTTGTGGAACATTTGTTACAGATTATGAAAGAACTATTATGATTATCATCAGACTGTTACCACTAACTATGGGCCATAGGGTACACTTGTTATATTTTTTCCATACACCCCCTATTAGTAACACCATGTATTAGTATTGTACATTTCTTATAGTTCATGAGAGAACACTCTCATATTTATACTGTTAACCACAGTCCATCTTCCACCACATGGTTCACTATGTTATACAGTCCCATGCCTTGTACAGTCCACCCAAAGTGTACACTCAGTGGCTTTTACTTCCATCACAGAGTTGTGCTGTCATTGCCTCAGTAAATTTTTGAATGTTTTCCTTAGTCCAAAAGAAAAAAATCCCATATCCCCCTGTTATGGATCCTTAGCATTGATATAGTACTTTCTTTGACACTGATGCAAGAATATTACAATATTGCTCTTAAGTATAGTCCATAAATTGCATTAATTGTATTTTTCCCATGCATCACTATATTCTTAACACCTTGTAATAGTGACATGCATTTGTTCTAGTTTATAGAAGAACATTTTTGTGTTTGTACTATTAACCACAATCTTCATTCACCCCCAGGTTCACTGTTATTCAGTCCCTAGATTATTCTCTAACGTTCTTTCATTTGGCATTTACATCCCTAGACTACCCTTTTCAGCCACAATCCCATTTATAAACCAGTCATGTTAGTTATAGTCACTAAAATATGTTACCATCAACTCTGTTTCCACACTTTTACAGTCAAGCTAATTGAAAATTCTACATATATAAAGCTTCAGTACCCCTTCTCAGTCCTCATTCTGTCTCCTAGTAACCTGTACTCTAGGTTTTAACTCCATGTGTTTATTCTTTGTATTTAATTCATAGTAGGGAGACCATACAATATTTGTCCTTAAAACCAGATTCATTTTTGCCTCTCTTTAACATCCAAGTGTCCATTCTACTTCAGAAATAAGTATATATAAGTATATCCTTTATTCTGCGGATTAAGCTTGTTTCTTTCCTGGATTATCATACTGGCCTTTAATCTAGTTACCCTATCTTCCATCCCTCTGTCCCACACTCCTCACCCATTCACCAGTACTCCAAGTTATCCTGCATTGTTTCATTCAACAAACGTTTGAGTGCCTACTGTTTGCCAAGGACTGTACTAAACTCCTGACATACATGTGTGAATGAGTGCTCCAGAAAGGAGATAGATCATGTCATTACCTTAAACACATTCAGTAGCTTTCTTCTGCCAACCTGATAAAATTCAGACTCTTACAGTGTGCCCATGAAAAGGCCTTTGTAGCCTGGCCTGCTTTTCTAGCCATGCCCCCAGACTCTAGCAGCCATACCTATGAGCTTGCAGTGGTCTGACTGCACCATGCCTTTTCCCAGTTCTGAGTCTTTGCTCATGGTGTCTTTTCTGTTTAGAACACAGTTGCTTCCTTTTATTTGTGTGGCTTATTCTTGCTTTCACTTCCATTCTCCTCTTAAGTGCCACTGCCTTTTGAAAGTGTTCCCTCCCCACTGCCTGTCATTTGTCTGGGTTTAGGTGCCTTTCCTTGGTGCTCCTACAGCACTGTGTGCATATCTCTAACAGAGCAGTAGTCGATCTGTTTGTCCATCTTCCATACTAGACCGGGCCATCCCATAAAGACACGGTGTATATCTCTTGTAGGTAGCCCAGTGTCTTCCCACATAGGGTACACTTCTTGCTGTCTTAATGAATGGTTAATATGAGAGGAAGGCTGGAGGTGAGTGTCCTCATGCTAATTCCTTAATTGTCCCATCACCAGATACTTATTAAACTTGTTAACAGGCTGTGCTTTGTGCTCAGTTTTGCCTGAATTGAGAAGAAAAATAATACATTGTTTGTGCTCTCTCACTATTGGTTCTGTAAATTCTCAAATATTCTGAATCTCTAGAATTGATTCGTTCACTTCAATTCTGGGAGCAGCTTTGATAATTCTCTCTCTTTCTTTTTCTCTTAACCAAATGGGTTTTGGTCTTTATCCAATTTCAAGTGAAAGGAGTGATTATTATGGCAAATTTTTATGGACTGGCTGCAGATACATGATATAAATTAGAGACCTTTAATTCCATATGTAAAAATAGCTCAATTAGTTTGAAGTGTTTTCTCAGAGTTTCACTTTGACCAAAAGAATTTAAATCACTGGAGCTGATTTTTCAAAGTCTCCCTGGGAGTTGTTCTTGATTATTCTTATATATTAGTATGGATACTGGTGATTTTGAATTGGCCATGACTGCCAGTTGAGAGGGGTATGCATGTGTGTGGGGGTGTGGGGATATGTTTAAGGTGGGAGGAAAAGAGAAGAGAATGTGGAAATGAGTAAAATAATTTGTTTACTTAATACTGAGTCTGAGGAAATATTTCTTTTGTTATATGACACAGCAGAAATGTGCCCTACTTTATTGACATAAGGTAAAGAAAAGTGTGGAGGCTTGGTATGCATTTGGTTAACAATTTGTTTTTTAGATATGTTTAACCTTAATTTACTCTTGTTTTTAAAGCAAAGTAGGATAGTTTTTTGTAAGTTACTTTTTGCTTCTTAATGATTATAGCGTTCGGGATAAATGATACATGGATATAGTGTTGTTGAATTTTAATTCTTTATCAGGACACATGTATCTATAGAGGTCCTATTCTAAGAATATTGAATATATTTATAGATTTTAGGGGAAAGGAAACAAGCAATTTTCTTAGTAAAATTCACGTCTTTAAGAGTGAAAAATTACAGAAAAGAGGGAGAAATTAGGAAGAAAAATGGCTGCTTAAATCTACACTGTTAATTGAATAGACTGGTTTTTAATGCAGGAAATCATGTTTTTATCCCTTTAATGCCACTATTTTATCATGTCATATTTAATTTAGTTGTTTTTTAATGGAAAAGGTGATATAACAAAAGTGTTAGAATTCTCTTTGGGGCTGAGCTCTATAGTTCCCATTTTATAATTAGAAATAGTGATTTCTGTTTTTGTATTTATTATTTTCTTTTTGGCATTTTTAAAACATTTAGTTATAATTATTATGCTTTTTTAGAAGGTTTTCACACTTATTTATAGTGCTTGTACAATATTTTTGTATCATAATAAACAGATTTATTTCCCTGTTGTTTAAAAGATGAGGAAAGATTTTCTTGAATGGTAGAGGTGTTTTGGAACTGGCCAGTGCTGGGTTCAAATCTCAGCCTTGCCATTTACTATCTTTTATGACCTTGGTCATGTTATATAGACTCTCTCCATCACCATTTCTTCTTACGTAAAATAGGTCTACTGGATCCACTTGTAGGGTTATTGTGAGGAATAAATGACAGAACTTAGGTAAAGAGTTTATCACTAGAACAGGCATTAAAAAAATGTTAATCTTTCCCCTCCACACCTCCTTGAGTATTTGAAAAGGAAAATAACTGATAAGAAAAACAGCAAAGTGTAGGTGTAAGCATTTTACAGAAGAAATACAAATGGCTAACATAAAAAATTCTCTATCTCACTAATAACTGGTGAAAATGCAAATCAAAACAATAATATACCATTTTCATATATTAACTATGAAAAATTAAAAATAATAATATTGAGAGATGGGTAAAATGTGTGAAGAAAAGAACACTTGTATACATTGTGGTGGGTAGGTAAATTACCCTAACCTTTTTAGAGAGCAATTTATAAATACTGTCAAATGAAAAATTAGCTTGCTCTTTAACTCAGCAATTTTATTTAAAGAGTCTGTCCTGTAGAAATACCACATTTGGCCCAAAGATACATGTTCAGTGTGGTTCCTTACAACATTGTTTTGAATTAGTAAAAAAATTGCAAACCACAGAAAAGTCCTACTAGTAATGGAATAGTTAAATAAATTGTATATATTTATTAAGTGAAATAGTGCAAAGCACCCAAAAAAGAATGAGGGAGATCTATATATAGGATAATAAAAAGATCATTAAGATTATGTTATCTTAGTTTGCGTGCAGGCCATTTTGGTAGGAGAGTGCTGTTTCTTAATACTTCAGTAAATTCAACAGCCTCTTAAGAGGACCTTCATGACTCCAGCCTCCCACTCTCCCAGTCCCTCGGTACCTGTTGCTATTCATTAGTCAATATGTATGTATCGAGTCCCTTCTTGGCATCTGGCACTGTGATGTGCACTGAGGTTACAGCATTGAATAAGAAAGACAGCTCCAGTCCTTGGGGAGCCCACGGTTTAAAAGGGAGGCAGACAGATAAATGCACTGCAGTGGAGTGAGTGATCCGAAAGGGGACAGCAGAGGACATGGAGGAGGAGGCTTAGCCTGATAGGAAGAGTGGAGGAGTGGGGAAGGTTTCCTGGGAGAAGTGGGGTATGAACTCAGATCTGGAGGATGAGTTGGAATGGTACAGGTATGAAAAGGAGGGAAGAGCGTTTCAGACAGCGGAGAGAGTACATGAGCCAAGATATAGAGATCTGACAACCCCTAGCGGGTTGGGGGAGGGAGGGGGGAAGATTTTGTTATAAACCCCAGGTTCAATACCTAATCCCTCTTTAAAAATAAATAAGATAAATAAATGGAAGATTTTATTTAAAAAAAGATTATGTTATAAATTGAGGGTAGCAAAGCAAAAAGTAATCAGTGTAGCACATACATATACATATATTATTTAAAATATATGTGTAAATTCATAGAAAAACGACTGGCACAGTGTATGCCAACTGTAAATGTGATTGGTTATTTTTGGGGAAAACAGTGAGATTGAGGCATGGAATGAGACTTTGAATTTTTACTCTGTAAATGTATTATTCCTTTTGAAATAAAAAGAAAAATGCCTCCAGTGATACAGGATGTCATTTTCAGTGTACACTTTTGCAGGCATTTAATATTACTAAAAACTTTTTAGGAGTTCTGAAACTGTATCTTAGTAGTACTACATGCCACTTATTGTACTGCCAGTTGCAAAACAATGGCCATTGCCTATAAACTGTATAAATATGAAGGTTTATGGTTTAAATTCCTTTTGTAATCTAGAATATTCCTTCAGGCTCGTTTTTCTGAAACTAGCCAAACACTAGAAAGAATTCTAAGGCACAGGGACTAACAGTTCAAATACTTACCTGTTTCACCAATTTTACCTTAGCTAATATTTTATTTTGTATTGCATAATCTTGAAACAGAGATTCATGTGTAAATCCTAAGAACTGGCCCGAAGTCATAAGGCAAACACATTATTATTGAAATGGCCAAAATACACTCAACATCTATTTTCTTTTGACCCTTCCTGTGTGGTTTCTTGGTTCTAAAGCAGGGGACCGCAAAGTAAGGTCTGAAGGCATGCCACTTGATTTTGTAAATACAGTTTTATTGGAACATAAGCACACCGGGTTTTTTTGTTTGTTTGTTTGTTTTAAAACCTGTTTTCTACGGCTGCTTTTGTACTACAGGGGCAGAGTTGAGTAGTTGCGACATAGACTGCTAAAGCGAAAGGGCTTGGCAAACTGTTTCTAAATGTCCAGATGGTAAATATTTTAGGCTTGGGGACTGTATGGTTTCTGTTGCAACCACTCGTTTCTGCTTTGGCCTGTTGTTGTGTGGAAGCAGCCATAGATAATGTCTAAACAAATGAGCATGGCTGTGTTCCAATAAAACTTTTATTTATGGATGCTGAAATTGGAATTTCATTTAATACTCACATGCTAGGAAATATTCTTTTGATTTTTCAAATTCTCTAAAAAAGTAATTTAAAAAAATGTAAAAACCTTTTAACTCGCCAGCCATAGAAAAACAGGCTGTGATTTGGCCCATGGGTCATAATTTGCCAACCCATGTACAAAAAGAATGAACTTTTTGAACTTTTATTTGCATTTTTCTTTAGGTTGTAGTAATTTTCAGCACCTTGAGAAACTGACTCTTCTCATGTGTGTGCAGACAATAACTGGCTGTGGTTTATCATGTAAAAAAAGACTAAACATTTTACTAGCCTAATCTTTTCCAAAATATTTCTTAGAGAATAGTATACAAGCATAATTCTAAATAGTGACTGAAGTCACTGATAATTCCTTTTTACTGACCATGATATTCTTTGTATATTTATGATATTCTCCAGTTCAGTGTTCATGTTAATAACTAGCTTTTCAACAAAGTAACTTGCAGGTTATTTAGGATGGTAGCTAATTCTGAATGGTTATATGTTGCATTTATCAGATTTGAGCCCCTACCATATACTGTTCAAGGCACTGGGGATAAAACATGAGATAGACATTCATTTGATAAGTAGTTTGAACTCTGTTTCCCAGATTGACCTATGGGAGCATTCCTGCTAATATACTTTACCCTATGTTTGACTTTATAATTTGTGGTTTCCCGTATACTGCTACCATTTGGCTGCAGGGCTTAATAAGTGTGGCCACAGGGTGGTGTGGTTCTCTTGTGGGCTGTACTGTTTCTAAAACGGCAAGGAAAAGAATGCTATAAGTTATGAGAAAGGACCTGGCTTTCTCTAATTGGTTTTCCCATAGTATATTAAGATTTACATAATACTACAGAATACTTTAAAATCTTTTGTTAGTTTATGGTTACAACACAAATTATATGGTGTTTATGATTGGGAGAAGCGTAATTAGGTACAGAAATTTCTGCTAAATTGCAGGTTCATGGGCAAAGTTATTGGCACAGAATTTTTGTCTGATTTCAAAAGTTTTAATAGGATTGGTTATTAAAAGCAGGGATGCCAGATGATCAGGAAACACAAATTGTTAGACAAACGGCCTCCTGTCTAAAAGATTAAGAACATTACCATAGACTGATAGCTGAATATATGCCAAGACTTTTCATATTTGCTGTTAAACGGAGGGAAGGTAGTTTCTCCAGTTATATAGTCAAGGAAACTGAAGATTAGAGAGCTTTGAAGTAAAGTCTTTATATGAGATTTAAACCCACATTTGCCTGGAGCCAAAGCTCATGCTTTTTCCATTATAACCTTTCCAGGCCTGGGTGAAATTGGTGGTGCCTTGAGGGATGTAAGAATTAGAGAATTATTGCTGTAGCTGGAACATAGGATTGAGGGACGTTCTGCGTAGGAGAGTGTAACTATTTAATGTATCCTCTTCATCCTATGCCATATTTTTGGATTTTCCTGGATTTCTGCCTTTTTTACTAATTCATCATGCAAACTGTTGTGTTAGTTTGTCTAACCACCTCCACTAAATGTAAGCTTAAAAAGGATGGAGATCTTATTTTCAGTTTCATTCTCCATGCCTCAAATATTGCCTGGCATGTAATAAGCTCTCAGTAAGTCTTTGTATTTGTGTAAATGTACTAGAATGAGGGCACAGTTTAGATGATGTATTTGATTGTCCCCTAAATTTGATGTTTTATGATGATAGATTCCCTAAAGGAACCTTACTAATGCAAACTTGCTATAACTCCTTTTTCTTTCCTAGGGTGATTGTGTTGTTACAGTATTGCTTACTGAAGAGGACAGAGTTGAAGATGATGTAGTTTTTTACTTGCTATTTTCGGGTTCTACCCTCCATCACTGTACAAGCACTCGGAAGGTTAGTTCTGATACCTTGGAGACCATTGCTCCTGGTAAGTATTTCAGTGGAATTTTCATTTGCCTTATTAAAAAAAAAACACATGATTATATTATGTTGAAAAATTGTGTATAATCCTTTGTTAGTATGTTCATTATATATGAGTGATAAGAGTGAATCAGGGTGCTGTAACTATTGTCAGATTTTTATTTATTTTTAAACAATTTATTGAAGTATATCATTCATACATGAACATACATAAACTGTAAGTGTTCAGTAAATATCGTGAACTTACAAAACAAACATGCATAACATCATACAGGGCTCTCACACATCACCCC
>JAQZBX010017989.1:0-14781 GCA_029593785.1 Cabassous unicinctus | reverse complement strand
CAACTCTCTGTGTCTGTTTCCTCCTGTCTTAACTGGGATTCGATCCTCGGAGCCTGCGATGTGGGAGAGAGGCGTCCTCCCACCTGTGCTACCTTAGTTCCTGTTTTTTTTTTGGCGCATCTCGTCTTGGCTCTCCCTTGTGTCACTCTCCTGTTATATCATCATCTTGCTGCGTGGATTGCGGGGCCTGGAGGGCTCACCCGCGTGCAGGGCCTGGGAGGCGCACCTGTGCACGGGGCCTGGTGGTCCGTGCGCCTTCCATATTTTTCTTTTTTAAAAATTTTTACCGGGAGGTCCCAAACCCAGGTCCCTCCAACTGGGAGACAGACACCCAGCCACCCGAGCCACATCTGTCCCCCTGCTGTATCTCCTGAAGTTGACCAAAGATACCCAGAGCTACAGTCTTTTCTCATACAGGATGGTCATGTAATAAATCAGGCTTAGTTTATCACCAGCATTCTAAAAACCAGACCTAGGGAGAAAAACTAGGTCTGGGACACATGCATGGTTTCTAATACAGTGAATGTTTAGTCCACCCTGATTATCATAAAATCAGGACAGCAAGAATATTCACATGATCTTTATTTTAAATATGTAGGTATTGGATTTTCTTTATATCTTGAATATTCCACAAAAATCTGAGCCTAACTAGAAATAAACGAGATAAAGTGATGTCATAAATTGAAAGATAAAAATCAAAATCAGGAAAAATACTAGTTTATTGGAATGACGAGATTTTGGGAAACTAAAACATGTGGAAGATGTAAGTTCTCACATAGCTACTATGGTATGACTGAAAATTTTATTCTGAGTTTCCTGGTGGCAAAAGCAAAAGATAAATGATTACTCACTGTTGCCCTAATACGGTTAACATAATTAAAGGGAAAGTGTTTACTTACTAAAAATTCCTTTCCAAGTCATCAAGTCATCATGAGAAACTTCTGATAAAGTAATGACTATCCCTAGGCCTGCCCCAACGTCTGAATGTATTGACTGGGTTTGGGGATGAGCATTTTGTTGTTGTTGTTGTTTTTCGTTTGTTTTAATTGATTGTTTCAAAGTTAAGTTCACTTGTTTTCATCAGAATACAAAAGAAGGCACATTTGGAGGGGAGGGGGGTCCCTAAAAAAGATGATGTCAGTTTAACTGTTTTCTTTTAGAGAATAAAATGGATTTAATTCTTTTTCTGTTTTGTTTTGTTTTTTCTTTTTTTTTTATTGTGGGTAAAAATAAAATTTTTCACAATACAAACCAATATTTGTAAAATGATACATAGCTATATATGCGTATATGTGCATTTGCTTACATAAATGTTATTTTTGGATTTAATTCCTATAGTTACATTTTTCTTACCAGCATTTTTACTTAACACTGATTCTGCTTTTTTGGTATAGATGGCGTAAAAAAAAAATTAAAAAAAAAATTACTAGCTTATGAAGCACTTACAATATGTGGTTTTGCTCGTATTGGACCAGATTGCCAGTTTTCTGCTGCTGTGTCATTTTGTATAAATTAGTTTAATATCTGATACCTACCAATTCCTAAAATTCATATCACATTGAAGAATTGGGATTACGGGAAGTGGATGTAGCTCAGTGGTTGAGCGCCTGCTTCCCATGTATGAGGTCCTAGGTTCAATCCCCAGTACCTCCTTTAAAAAAAAAGAAAAAAGAATTGGGATTATGACAGCTAAAAAGTTCTGTTTATCCTTTTACTTGGCAGGAATGATTTTGTAAATACAGGACTTAAAAGATTCCCGATAGTTCCTAGGAATATCCTTCCCCATCCCCCAATTTTTAGGGATTAAAAAATATAACAAGGAGTTCAGGATCGATACTGATTTCTTTTCTAAAGAATATTAGGTACCTTTCTTTGTAACTTAAAGCTCAGTCATCTTTTTTGTGATATGTATCATGTCAGAAAGACTGGTTTGGAACTTGAGGTATGCTCTCTAGCAGGTGCCATCCAGTGTCACCATGGCTAAACATTTATTATGATGGTGAAAAGTAGCTCCTCAGTGAAGCAGAATCAGTCAGTCCCTGACCGGCTTTTTTTTTTTTTTTTTTTAAATAAAATTTTATTGAAGAATATCATATATATGCACGTACATAAACAGTGTGTAGTAAAAGTTGTGAACTTACAAAATATACATGCGTATCATCATATAGGGCTCCCATATATCACCCCACCACCAACACCTTGAATTGCTGTGAAACATTTGTTACAAACTATGAACTAACTATAGCCTATATCTTACATTTGGTGCAATTTTTTCCCCCAATGCACCCAATTATTAACATCCTGTATTAATATTATATATTTGTTACAGTTTATAAGAGGACATTCTCGTATTCTGTTAACCACAGCCCTTCTTCCATCACTGGACTCCTTGTGTTATACAATCCCATGCATTGTACAATCCAGTCAAAGTAGACACTCAGTGGCTCTCATTTTCATCACAGAGTTATGCTGTCATCACCTCAATCAATTTTAGAACGTTTTTATTACTCCAAAATTAAAAATCCCATACCCCCCATTCTTGTCACTTAGAATTGATACAATATCTTCTTTGCCATTGCTGCAAAAATATTACAGTATTATTGTTAACTATCATCCATAAGTTACATTAGTTTTAACTAATAACTGACTTTTAATAGAAAAGGAGTGGAGGTAATGTTTATAAACTTATTCCTTCCTGAATTTAGAAGCACTTTGAAAGTTAAAGTTTGTATATGTGTGTGTGTGTGTGTGTATCAGTGTACACACACACACACACATACAGAGCATTTAAGTAGATAAAAGGAGAAAGGACAAATACGGTTAGGATGTAGCCCTGGGTCCTGGCTGTGATCCTCAGTCATAAGCCCCAGCAGAACCCAGGCACTTGGTGGAGAGGGTAGTGCTGGGCACTCTTGCACTCTCACTGACAAGGTACTTGAATTAGGGCGGGCGGGTGGGCAGGCTCCATTTCCTTGATTTACAAACCCACTGTGCTTGAATGACAGCCTGGAACTTCTAAGTTTGTACCAGATCTTTGTTGATTGTCTGCATCCTGCTTTTCTGAACTCTAGTTCCCATTTTTTCCCTTGCCTTTGGTTCTAAAACCTCCCTGTATGTGTCAGTTTCCCCCTCTTTTCCAGCTGCACCCATCTCTGCATGTCCATTTGGCTTTGTAGACTCCGAACACCCTTGCCCTGCTGACTCCAGTGAACCAGAATGGATGTTGCACTCTGCTGCTTCCCTCTAATTTGATCGGAATCCTCAAAAACCTTCCCTGATGCATTTGCTTGTATACTGTCTTCTCCTTCATTTTTTGCTCATCAGCTCTCCTTCTCCTTAAAGAATGATCTTTTCCATACCCTATGTTATCTGTCATGCTTTCAGGGCCCAGCACCATACCCCTTTTCCCATTGGCCTGAACATTCTGCTGCTGCCCACGTGAATTCAGTTCAGGCTGCTAAGGTGCCTAATCACAGCAGAGGTGACAAAGAATTAGAATCTTTGTACAATCCTCTTGTCCAGCAGGCAAAATAAAGAGTAAGGCAACACTTTAACATGTGAGCTTGTGATATATATGCATGCAAGGGTCCCAGTGAGGTTCCTGGTGGTGAATTTGAAGCTCTCTTAACTCTATGTAGAGGAAATCCCTGAGTGGACCCCACTGCTCTGGTCATCATTTGTGAGACTTCTTTCAGTTTACCTGTCTTTTCCAGCAGCTGTCATCTGGATTAGTTTAGTAATTTGTTGTGGAGAAGTACAGATAGGGACATCTTGGAGTTTAAGTTGGTTTTGAATTTTTGTTTATATCATGGAGTCAATTTTTTAAATCTTGAATTAAACTGCCTTACATGTTTTCGTGGACTTCTTAGATTTGTTCCTTCCTTTCCTTCAGATCTTTACTCAGATGCCACCCTCTCATGGAGGCTCTTCCTGTCTACCTTACAAATATACAAGTGCCTCCTCAAAGCACTCCCTGTCCCCTTCCTTGTTTCAGTTTTTCCCATTGGGCTTACCACCACCCAACACACTTATGTATTTTACTTATATATTTTCTATCTGCCCTTACTAAAGGATTTTGTCTGCTTTGTTCACTGCTGTTTCCTAAGAAGCCTAGTTCCAGGAGGTCTCATCACCCTACCAATTGATGGAAAAATGTTTCCATGGTGTTGAAATTCATCCTGGTTCTCAGAAGCCACCTGTTTTATTTTGTTTAAAGCTGCCGAAAGCAATATACCGGAAATGGGTTGGCTTTTACAATGGGAGTTTATTAGGTTGTAAGCTTAACAGTTCTGAGGCTGAGAAAAGTGTCCAAATCAAGGCATCAGGTGACAGTCTCACCCCAAAGATCTGCTGCCTGTAATCTTGGACTCCTCTGTTATATGGCAAGACACATAGTGGCATCTACCAGTCTCTGCCTTCTTCTTCGGGCTCCGTTGCTTTCAGCTTCTGACTCCTCCATCTGTGGCTTTCTTTCTTTGTGCCTGTAGGTTCTTCTCTGAGCTCCTGTGCCTCTCTCCCTGTTCATCCCCTTTATAAAGGACTCCAGCAAGAGGCTTAAGACCACCTGGGGTCACACCCTACTGAAGTAATCCAGTCAAAAGATCCTACCTACATTAGGTTCACCCCCACAGGAATCGATTAGTTCTAAGGACATAATTTTTTTAGGACATGATATTTTTCCCCTGGGATCCACAAAAGCCTCAAACTACCATACCACCTTCTAGAAAGATTGCATCCATTTTTTTTTTTTTTCTCTAAGAAATGCAATAGAAGTCTCTGGCTTCTCGAATTAAATTTTTGGTCTGGGACATGAGTCTGTGTTTTCTGTCCAGAGCTACATTTGATAATTTGTGTGCGTCAGTCAGCTATATTCAGCCTCAGATTTCCTGTCTGCATACTGAGGGCAGTGTCAGATTAGTCAAGATTCTTCATGGAAAGTCTGTGCAGTGCTTTGTGCAACCCAGTTACTGGATAAATGTGCATGGTCTTTTTGCTGCAGCAGCTGCCTATAAGAATGTTTCTATACCCTTTTTGCTCATGTGTGCCACTGGCTCTGCAATTCCTAGGCATTTTGGCTGACTAGGGAAAGAAAAAGAGCTTTGTGTCTTGTTCTTTCTTTGAATGTCACGTTTTGTCCGGATTGCTGGCTCTGATTTTTCTTTGAGTTTGCTGTGTGTTTCACTGTCATTGTTTTTTAACATTTTAGTTTTTACTAAAACCAGATGATTGATTGACCTTTAAAAGGCAGCTACTCCTTTATGCTATTCTGTAACCTTTTATTATTTGGAAATGGAAAATGAGACATTTCTAAATTGTCTCTTTAAAAAGCCTCACATACTGAGATTACAGTCCCAGTTTTTCCTGTTTTTATATTTTCTCACATTTTTCCTTGTTTTCTAATGAGAAGGTGTCAGTGAATTTTCCTTTTTTAAAAAATTATGCTATAAAACATAGCCTAAGATGGAAATAAACCTTTAATAACAAAAGTTGTTTCCTTTATTATAAAATGAAAGATTCCCATTCTTTTCTCTTATAATAAAACAAATCCAACCCAGAACCTGCCGTTTTAACTAACCAGTGATTTCCCTTTAGGGGTAAAGCTGAGATTTTTTTCTTTTTCTTTTAAAAAACACCTATATAGGACTGGCAAAAAAATGTGAAGAAACCTGACTATCCTTAGAAGATAATTCTTGGGGTGATATGAAGTACTATTTCATTGTGTCTTTACTAATTAAAATGTGAATTTAGATCAAGCAAAAATTTCAGAATGAAAAATGGAACAGGTTATTTAGTGGAAGCTGCATTCTGTTTTTGTGAAAGGCTTTGGTGCAGAATTTCTCATAAAATGCAGTCTTTTTTTGGCATGTCTATTACTTTTAGAATACACAGCAAGGATTCTTGTTTGACAGGAAAACTGTAAACATTCATTGATCCAAAATTTGACTCAACTTTTTTTTTTTTTTTAAAGATTTTATTTATTTATTTATCCCCCCCTTGCTGCTTGTGCTTGCTGTGTCCATTCGCTGTGTGTCTTCTCCGTGTCTGCTTATCTTCCCCTCGCTGTGAGGTCCCACTGCATCAGCCCCTCGCGCCACGCGGGCCCGCCTGCGCTCACAAGGAGGCCCCGGCACACATGGTAAACGGGGGCTCTATCGGTTGAGCCACACCCACTTCCTGTTGTGCGGGCTTGCTGTATCAGCCCACTAGGCTGCGCGGGCCGGCCGGCCTGCCCTCACAAGGAGGCCCCGGGAAGCGAACCCGGGGCCTCCTATATGGTAAACAGGGCCTCTTTCGACTGAGCCACTCCCGCTTCCTGACTCAACTTTTTAGTATTTTTCTTTTTCATTCATCAAAAGGAAAATATTCTATAAAGTAGATCTATCATTAAAAAAATGAAAAGAAATGAAATACGTTTTGCCATTTAGCTAAAAATGAGTACTTGCAGCCTGGGTCTCAATAAGTGATCCTTCAGTTGCAACTCAGTGTGTCTCTCGGTGCATGTGACCCAAGACACTGTTTCTGGCAGCAAATGTCCAAAGATTGCCAAACTGAATAGCATATTTAAAAAGAGCTTGTAGGCTTTTAACTGGTCTAATCAGGGAAGACAATCCCCCACCCCTAAGCAGTTAAGCAATTTTTTTTTTTTTTTCAGTCTCTGTATTCTAAAATATTCCTATAATAAGACTTTCTCTATACATACATGATTTTATATTTTAAACAAGTTAAACTACTGTCCCAATCCTAGGCAGTATATATAGCGGTTATACTGGGAAAACAAATCAAGAAGTAGTTGAAGGGGGAAAAAAAGATATTGTCTGTTGTCCCAGTTGTAATGTTTATGTGAAAATTGTCCATATGTTTCATCAGCTTGGAAATATGGACATAGTACTGGAATCCTTAGTGCATGCATTCTTAATGGGGGCAATATTGCGCCCAAGGGGGTGAAAATGGGCTGGGGGAGAGGGTGAAAAAATCTTCCTCTTTATGCATAAAACATGGATATATATACAGTACATAAACAAACATAGTATATCTGTGATGTTAAAATTTCATGGGGAGAAATAGGCTGGAATATAGCAGATCCAATTTATAGCATTAATTAGCCCCTTCTTCTCCAGAAATGTATGTGATGAAATTCCTGTGCCTCTTGTTTTTTCCTCTCTGCTTAAATACTCCCGTGCATCTAGAGAAGCTTTTACGTATACCAGATTTGCACATTTACCATTAGACCACCAAAAATTATCAGTAGGTGCATCCTTCAGTACATAATCCTATGTTCTATTAGAGTGTGGGTCTGAAGACTGAAAACTGCCATTTTAACCCCATTATAGCCACTTCCAAGGGAAGAAAAAGACACCAAATTCTCAAATATTTTGTTGCCAAACCGAGGTAGTAAAAGATATTATTTAAATATTAAATATTAAATTTATCAAGTTTTATATTTTCCACTGACTGCTAAACAAGCTATTTCTTAAAGATGACATCTGTGTGAGACTCAGCTTGGCTAGCCCAGTGAGCACTTTTAGGGTTCCTTTTTGGATAGCTGCTGCTGAAACAAAGTCCCAGTTGTTTCATCTGCAAAAGAGAAGGCCCGGATAGAATGTGTTCCACTTTTAGCTTTGTAGGAAATGAAGTAATTCTGTGATCATGCTTCAGCACTTTTGTTTATCTGTAGCAATGTTTCGTTTCCATGGGTGCGGGTGCTTCATATAGTGATAAGGAGCCTGCAGGAAAGCTCTCCCAGTCTCATGAGTACACACCTCCTGACCTGGAGGCTTTACAAAGGTGTGGATTAGTTGCTTTCAGAAGGACCATCAGCAGTTAAATATTTGTTTCTGGCCTAGGTGCTCCTTGTGTTTTTGTTTATTCTTTACTCTTTCCAACTCCCTTTAATTTTTTCAGTTATATAGTGCCAATGGCAACATTTAACCCAGAAGCCAGTTGAGCCATGCTGCTGAAATTTTGTAGAGTATTAGGAATCTGTTTTTCTTGAGTTACCTGAAGGAGGAGCATTTTAATAGCTAATAATAACAAGTATTCGTTTCAGATGCTTATTTTATGCCAGGTACTTTGTTACTGGCCATCTCTACTGTTTTTAACAACCCATAAAGTAGGCAGTGTTTGCATTATATGTGTGAGGAGACAGGTTGTAAGGTTGACTGACTTTCTCAAGGTAACCAAAAGCTTGTTGACAAAGGAGATTTAAACCTAAGAGTCTCTAACTCAGCAGCAAATTGCCAGCATACTTCAGGATTTTTTGTATTTCATTCAATTGGGAAGATAATTTATTTTATATTTTTGTTGTAAATGAACTGGATTTGATAATGGCATAAACCCAAAAGGCAATTTAAAAAATGATATTAAAGTAATAGGCCTTGCTTCTTCAACAAGTTCTCTTATTCCCCTCGAAGTCTTCTACGGACTTCTTCAGAAGAAGCCCAATAAAATTTTCAGAACTTCCCTTTTAGGAGAGACTTGTGGTCTTTATTTTCCTTTGTTACCAGGAAATTGAGTGGAAGAGAAACACCATGGAACCAGCTGAAAACCTTGCTATTCTTCATTCTTTGCAGCTTCTGTTTTCATGTAAATTGTGCTTATTAATTGAGTTGGATTTGATATCATATCCTCATGTCTTTGCTGTGGAGTTGTAGACATTGTTAATATCTTATATTTTTTATGTGCAGAGGCATTCATAAGACCTGTGCCCCTTGCAAATAGTCGTTTCTCTAGGACTAGTTTATGGTAAGAGGTTATATGTATGGTGTTTATGTGGAGATTTTAGTTTTATTACTTTGTCCATATTATATATCTTATATATTAAATAGTGGTTGTTCAGCTGTTGAACAGAACTAAGGTCTTATAGCAGGGTTTAAAAGAAACACTTTTACTTCTCACCAGACAAATATTCAAACCCACTATCTGAATCAGATGACTTGTTTCTGTTGAACCTGTGTTGTTATGTAATTAGACTGGCTGCCCTTCAAAGAATACTCTGTTTTTCTTAATTTAGTATATGTACGGGGGGACAGGGAGGGATGGAGAGAGGAGAATTGAAATTCACACACACTCCCACCCCATCCCATATATGTACCAGGCAAAGATTGCTTCAGCTTCCTACAGCCTTCATAGAATTCAACTTGGAAGGTAGTGAGAAATACCTAGTGGGGTTTAGTGTTTGTGTGAAGACATGCTGGTGGTTCATGAACCTGTTAATCTTGCTCAGTGCTTATACTGGCCTGTCATTCCGGTGTTAGACTTCTTTCAGGCAGTGACTTGGCTGTTTCCCTTCGTCTGTTTATGTGGTACAAAATCCTTGCCATGCTATGATATAATAGGCCATGTGCTTTGGTTTCAGACTTTAATTTGAATGTGTTCTATTTCTTAATATGTGTGTAACCTTGGACAAGTTGCTTCTTGAAGTCTGTTTTCTCATCTGTGTGAAGCGAGGTCAGTACGTACCTCATAAATTTGTTGTGTGGAGAACATGGCATGTCCCTTGCTTGGTTTCAGTTGGTCCTGGGTAAGTAAATACTTATTCCTACCTTGGAATTACACTGCATGAGGGCTTCCTAATGTCACAAGGATGAAGGCCATAAGGAGGCCCCTGGGAAAAAAGGTGGAAAATTAGCTTATTCAGACTGGCTGTATGAAAAAAATTTTTTTCTTTTTCAAAGACAAAGCTTAGTTTGTGGTGCCACGGTCTAAAACCTTCTGTTGGTCTGTACCCATGGTAAGGGACAAAGGCAGTCCCGACATGTGTGGTGTATGCAGGGAAGCCTCACTTGCGGATGTGCTAGTCCCTGTGCGTAATCAGGCAAAGCATGATGGCAGAACTGAACAGTGAAAGCATTAGTGAAATTTATTTTTCCTTTTTCTCATCAGAAAGCTATTTTGTGGAAGAAGAATGATGATAACAGGGCTTGGAGGAAAAACAATGTATGTTTTGAGGACTGCACTCCACATATTGGGCATATTTAATTCTTTGAATGTACAAATCCAGAAAGAAGTCTCATTGTCGAAGAAGGCCTTACCTACAGAAAAGCATAATTGTTAATCTTATCTATTTGGCTCAAGCTAAACTCTTTGCATTAGCTTAGGTTATTGCCTAAGGTTCCAGCTCATTAACTTTCTGCCAGTCCATGTATAGTGGGTACCAGAGTTTTTGGCATTTTTGCTTTCCTTGAACTGGGCTTCTAGCTACAGTATTGCATTATCATCATATGAACCAGGTGTTTTCATTTGAACTCTTCATTACATTAATGATTGGGTCAATGCATATATGTCAATAAATAATTTTTGGATATAAGACATACCTTGGATTGCTAATAATAGTAAAATAAAATCATGTATATGATTTTGTACTTTTCAAAGTACTTCATCACATTCTTATTTCATCTATTCTATTATGTTGATAATCAGGCAAATCTGGGGAATCTGTAAAATTTCTCCCATTTTATGAGTTATGTTTTTCCCTGTATGTTAGGCCTTTCTGAGTCCTTGAATGCTCATTCTTTACTTTGTTCAAGTTCAACAACAGTAGTTGATTTTCGGGGCCTGTTGAGTGCCAAGCACCAGGTTAGGCATGGTGACAGGTGGTGTATTAGTTCCTAGGGCTGCCAACATAAAACACTGCAAACCGGATGGTTTAAAACAACAGAAATTTGTTTTCTTGCGGCTCTGGAGGCTTGAATTCTGAAACCAGAGTGTCATTGGGGCCATGCTCCTTCTAAAGGCCTTAGGGAGGATCCTTCGTTGCTTTCCTATCTTCTGTGGTGGCCAACAGCCCGTCGCCTTCCATGGCTTGTAGCTGCATACCTGCAGTCTCTGTCCCATCTTCATGTGTCTGTTTCTCCCGTGTGTCTGTGTGTCTCTTCTGTTCTTCTAAGGACAGTGATCATAAAGGATTAAGGGACCACCCAACTCCAGGATGCTCTCAACTACATCTGCAAAGGCCCTGTGTCCAAATAGGGTCACCTTCTGAGGTTCTGGTGGACACGAATTGTGTGTGTGTGTGTGTGGTGGGGGCACTATTCTACCCACTACAGGTAGGATACAGAGTTATTTGCTATTTGGTAAGAGAAATAATTCATTTGCAAATAACAATATAAAAGCTGAAAATGGGATTTTAAGAACTTAGAAAAATATAAGAATTCAGGAGAAAGGAGGATGGGTTTCTTTTAGGAGGAGGAGCTTGTATATCAAGGAACAGGAGCTGAGAGGACTCATCTGTGTCCCTTCTTAGCAGAGACTCTAATGCCATTTTCTTTGCTGCATGTTTTCTTTAGGTCATGACTGCTGTGAGACAGTGAAGGTGCTGCTCTGTGCTTCCAGAAAGGGGCTCCCTGTGTTTGTCGTAGCTGAAGAAGACTTTCAGTTCATCCAGGACGAAGCATATGATGCAGCCCAATTCCTGGCAACCAGTGCTGGGAATCAGCAGGCTCTGAACTTCACCCGTTTTCTTGACCGGTCAGGACCTCCATCTGGGGATGTGAATTCCCTTGATGAGAAGGTAGCCCTGGCATTCCGACACCTGAAGCTGCCAGCAGAGTGGAACGTGTTGGGTACAGATCAGACTTTGCATGGTAAGAACTTATATGACCCACCAACAAACTGAGTTTGGAATATTTCTGGTTTGTTGTTTTTTTAAAAATGGGACTGCTTTTATATGAATATAATCATTGTCTTCAAGTCTTCCATAGAAGCCTGAATACATCTTGCAGTTATGTAGCAAAGTGACCTTTTGAGTTCTTTGAGTGGGCTGTTAACCTGTTCTTGCATGGAAAGGACCCAGTAGAGAGCTTTCTGAAGTCATTTTCAGTGTTTCATTTGAAGCAGAGAATGACTCATCACCTTCCTTGGGTCTGGATTTCAGACCTCATCTCTCAAGGCAGAAAAAGACCCATCCTTTGTGAGTAGAGTGGCCAGAGAACTGTTTTTGTTTCTTTATGATATTGAGTTATCACAGAGAGGTTTTGTTATTGTACTTTAAAGTTCTTTAGAGATTGCACAGAGTAGGAGGAAAGGAAAGATTGGGGGGCAAGGGTGTGAGTGAGAAGGCCAGGAGCAGGATGAGCTGTGAGAAACCCAACACCACTTTAGCCAGAGTAGATTCACTCTTTTCGTATCTATTGCCTTCCATGTAAGATTTCATTAAAGAAAAGGTTCCATTTTTTTTTTTTTTTTAGTTAAAAAAAAAAATACATTGAGGTCGATTTTGCATAACATAAAATGAAATATATTAAAATGTACTATTCAGTGGCATTTTTAATACATTCACAGTGTTGTGCATCCACCATCTCTATCTAGTTTCAAATTATTTCTGTCGCTTCAAAGTATAAAACACCTTATCCATTAACTATTTTCCCCCTCTTCCTCCTTCTCCACAGCCCCCAGCAGCCACCAGTCTGCATTCCATTTCTGTGGATTTATCTATTCTGGATATTTCATATAAATGGAATCATACATTATGTGACCTTTTGTGTCTGGCTTCTTTCACTTAGTATAAATGGTTTTGGAGGTTCATCTATGTTGTAGCATGTATCTGAGCTCCATTCCTTTTTATGGCTGTATAATATTCCATTGCATGTATATATCACAAATTATTTATCCATTCATCATTTAATGGGTATTGGGGCTGTTTGCATTCACTATTGTGAATAGTGCTGAAAATACTGATGTAATAAATATCTATATATTTTCCTCTTAATCCAGACAGGGATTTTCCCACATAGTTATTCCTGTAGCAGATTACATCAACCAGGTGTCATGATTTTATATATTTATATATATATATATATATATAAAATGAAACATAATATATGCCTGGGGTCATACAAACAACATCCTTTTCCCTCCTGAGTTCAAATCTAATTAAAAGACATAGGCGTCACACAGAGATCAAAATGTTTGCTTTGTTACTGATGAAAGCAAGATTGGAGGTCTGGCATTAGATCTCTTGCCAAAAGGGTTGGCTTATGCTTTATATGCTTTACTCTGAAAGAGCTGAATCATCACTCCCATGGCTGAGTCCACTCAGCTTTGATTATTATGTTACGTAGGGAGAGCAGAACAGAACTTGCCTTCTCTGAGCAGATCCTGAAAAGAAAGGCCCAGAGGAGGCTGAGCCAGAGTCATACACAGTTCCTGTTCTCAAAAATCCACCCTGTAAATTTATGCTTCCTCCCATGTAAGAATAATAAAGGAGCATTTCCAGACTTTGGTTTTCTTTCACACTAAGTTTAACAGTTAAATGTGAGATATACCATAAGAGTGGTGTTTTGTGTGGTGGAAATCAGCATACTCTCAGGTCAGTCCTGACCAGGTAGAATACAGAAGAAAGTGTGGACTTCAAGTCAGGTAGGAGCAGATGTGGCTCAAGCAGTTGAGCACCTGCTTCCCACATGGGAGGTCCCGGGTTCAGTTCCCAGTGCCTCCTAAAAACAACAACAACAAAAAAGACAACAAGCAAACAAAAAAAACCAACTCAGGGGAGCCGATGTGGCTCAGTGTTTGATTGCTGGCTTCCTGCATACAAGGTCTGGGTTCAATCCCTGGCTCTGGTACCTCAAAAAAAAAAATCAAGGTGGAAAAAATTTGTCCTTTTCTTTTAAATTTTCTTTTTTTATTGATACAGTGCCTAAGAAACCTCTGCATTGCTAAGGTCAGAAAATTTGCCATTATATATGGCATGAGTACCTTTTCAAAACCTTAATGTTAGGTCTTAAGACTGAGTTCCTGCTGTTGCTCTGTTAGATATGAAAATGGTTATTCTGATGGTTTTTAATAAATCAGAATCATGAAGACACTGTATTAATTACTTGTGGGGATTATGGTGTTTATTTGGCATTTGTTTAATGAAGGAACAGGAGTAGGATAGTTTATACATATTACCATGATTTAAAAGAAAAAACAGTATTACAAAAAACACAGGTCTGGAATTTTGGGCAAATTACTTCCACTCTCTGGGCCTTAGCCTCTTTGTCTATAATAGGAGGAAACTGGACCAGTTTTAATATTATTGCATATTTTCCATGTACTTGTGAAGTTTCTGTTGTACAAAATTGCTGCCAAAGGCTAAATAAAATCTGAACACTTAGGGAAATGCAAAGTAAAACCCCAAGATACCATTGTGCATCTATTAAAATGGCTAAAATTAAAAGTACTAACGGCTCCAAGAGCTGACAAGCAAGCCAAGCAACTGGATCTCTACATTTCCAGTGGAAATGCAAAATAGTATAGCCCCTCTTGAAAAATGCTTTGGCAATTTCTTATAAAGTTAAATGTACACTTACTATATGACCTAGCAGTCCCACTTCTGGGTATTTATCCTAGAGAAATTAAAACTTACATTCACATAAAAACATGTACATGAATGTGTTTGTAGCAGCATAATCACTAAAAATTAGAAACAACTCAGGTTTCACTCATTGAGTGAATGGATAACTATACTGATATAGCCATACAGTGGAGTACCATTCAGCAATCCACAGGAACAAACTACTGATAATTGCAGCAACTTGGGTGAATTTGAAATGCATCATGCTAAGTGAAAGAAGTCAGTTTCAAAAGGTTGCATAGTGTATGATTCCATTTATATGATATTCTAGAAAAGGCAGAACTATAGGAACAGAACTGATCAATAGTTGCCAGGGGTTAGGAGTGGGAGAAAGGACTGACTGCAAAGGGGTGTCATGGGGAATTCTTCGGGAGTGTTGGCATTGTTCTGTATCGTGTTAGTGGTGGTGGCTCTAAGGATCCATGCATATGTTAAAACCCATAGAG
>JAQZBX010017988.1:12040-35137 GCA_029593785.1 Cabassous unicinctus | reverse complement strand
TTTAACTCCTCAGGTGATTCTAAAGACCACTAGTCTAAAGCCTTCTCCAAGGCGCCAGCAGCCCCCTTTCTCCTGCTCGGCGCCTCTGCTCCTAGGAGCTGTTTGCTCCGTAATCCGCCGGGAAGCAGATTCAGCTCCTTTAGGAGTTGCCGTGAGAAATCACTCCCGGCAAGCCTCCCATCATTCCATGAGAAATGCGTAAAAACTGGGGGCAGAGGGGTTTCCAGGGAGAAGGGAAGGCTCTGCCGGCTCCCTGCTTCCCCCTCTCCTCCCACCAAGCCCTTTCCTTCCTCTTGCCTCCCCTCCCCCTCCAGAACAATAGCCAGATTTCCCCCTCCTTTTATGCCGAGCAGTTCCACCTAGACCCACGTTCCTGGGAGTCTCATCTTCTGTCCCCAAGCACTTATCATTCCATATTTTCCAACACAAGCCATACCCAAGAGAAAATCTGGGGGCAGCTGTTAACACAATAATGCTTTCTCCTTCTCATTACACACACATGCACATACACACACACACCACGTGTTGCAGTGCTTTATGGACTTTATGGTGTGTGTGTTCTATTTGCTCCTTTGTGTTACTACTCTTCTAAAATATTATCTTCATTTTACAGATGAAGAAACTGAGGCATGGTATGATTAAAATCACAGAGCCACTAAGGGCTTGAACCCAGCTTTAGACCCCGAACCCATGCCCTGCCCTCTTACAACCTTTTGCCTCTTCAATTAAAAAAAAAAGTGTTTATTAGGCTAATGTCACTCTGTACCATTTCTCTGAATAGGACCCCTGGCCCCACCCATTCTAACCCTAAAGTGGTGTCCACCTGTCTAGGTAGAACCATAGAAACCAAAGGACTGAAAGAACCTGGACCTGAGGGAGCTATTTAGACGCTCCATGTGTGTTACAAAGATTATCTGAGGTCACCCATCCCCTTCAACCCCATGCCAATATGGACTTTAAAAGATAAATAATACTAATCCGTGAAGTATGTCTAAGGAAATCCAGCAGTCCTCTGGGTTTTCTAATGATGGTTTCTTCATTTCTTTTCATGAAATATCAAATAGGAAATTCCAAAATAAACTGTTTTCCTAATGCATTGATTATCCCTGCTTTTCTGGGGCCCGGAGCATCCATTTCTGCTGCCCAGTGGATACAGAAGCCCTGGGCACGCCTGGACCTCACTCAGCAGGTTTGGAATCCCAGCAAGGGGCAATCTAAGGGTCTGGCAGAGGAGAGGCCTGGGACGGAAAGGGAAGAACTAGCATGTTCTGGAACAGAACAAAGCCAGGTGCCTGGCACCTCAGAGTGGGACCCCTGTGGGTCTCTCCAGGTTTCCCTTGGGAGCTCGTGAATGAGGGAAGCAGAAGGGGGCTGCACAGATGTCTGCCCAGGGCCCCCCCAGCACAGGGAACTCTTTCCTCTCCATCTGGCCACGGTGGGCTCAATGAGCCATGACTTCCACGGTTTTCAGATTCGCTCAGCAGGGACCTGAGATAAATGACCTGGCCCCAAGATACTGGCCACCATCCTCCTTTCCAGGTACACACTGGAGGTAGGGGAAGGAACGGGAGTTATTTTGCAGAGTCCACGTGCCCTCAGGGTTGGCACGTGCACGCAGATGAATTGCTTGAAGCCAGTCAGAATGCAACTATTCCATTTTTCCTTCCCACTCCGAATTGTTGATGTTTAGAAATAAATTGCTCCCAGTGCTTCTGATTTACAAGGACAAAATGCGAATGCAGAAAACAGGTTCAGTGGAATGATTTGAATTTCCATTACAATTGCAGTTCTTTTCAACCATATGATTCTGAGCTTTCCTCATATACATTAACCCAGTGCCAATTGTGCATGGAGGCCAAGACTGGCCACTGCCCGGACTAGTCTGCACCCCCATCGCACAGCCCAAGCTGCCACGGGCCATGGGGCAGATGAGCACTAAGCTCCACTCTAAGCCAGTAATAAAACTGGAGTGTCCATCGGGGCATGCTTCGGGGACCCCTGGCGGGAAGGAGGGGTAGCCAGCAGGTGAACCGAGGAGACCGGGAGGCATAAATTGCCATGTACTTTGACACTGACCACAGATTCTTCCTATGAACAGTAGTAATGCTATCAGATGACCCATAATTCTAGTCCTAGACACACATCCCAGATCAACTCTCACACAAGGTTAGAAGGAAACTTTTACAAGACTGTTCAATGAAGCACTGTTTGCAAGAGTGAAAAATCTCAAACAACCTATAGGCTCATAGTCAAGAGACTGGATAAACTGTGGAATGTTCATGCAATGGAATACTATACACAGTTAAAATAAGCAAACCAGAGCTCTATTCATCGACTTGAACAAATATCGGAAGCAATTTAAGCAAAAAACAAGTTGCAGAACTGTATATTAGTATATAAAGTTTTAAATTTTGCAAAGCAATGCTATATAGTTTATTAATATGTGGGCATACATGTCTTTATAATGTATATATAAATCTTTATATATGTGTATATGTGTGCGTGTGTGTATATGCGTATATATATGTTATAAGGACATAGTTAGAGGAAACACCAAGTTCAGGACAATGGGAAGAAGGGGAATAGAACTGGGGAGAATTAAACAAAGGACTTCTATTTTGTTTATAATATTTTTATTGTTCATGAGCACTCATTATATTATTTTCCATACTTTTTGGAATGCCTTAAATATTTCATTAAATATTTCATTTTAAAAATCATGAATATTTCATGAAAAAATATAGTAATGCTATCAGCTGTCCTGTTTTACCTCATTCAATAGCCACAATGGCTCTATGAAATAAGGTTATTATTCATCTATCGTAGAGATGAGAAATTGAGTCTCAGAGAGGGCTTAAATCCAAATCTGTAAGATATTCAGAAGCCCGGCTTATATGCCCCACACGGTAATGCTTCCCCCAAATTCAGTGACGCGACAAAGGTGAGGGAATGTCGCAAGAGTTCTGCATTCCTGATTCCAGGCGGTCTTGAATTGGGCTTCAGGAAGTCTGAAAATAATGCTTTCTTTCCCCCTTTGCCTCAGTCACACACCACCGGCCCCCACCCCCACCCCCATCCCTCAACAGTGTGTAGAGAATGCGTCCAGGATGGTCCTGGCCCCAGTCCTGAAATGAGCCTTGCCCCACCTCCTCCGCTCAATGTACCTCTGACTTCCCCTCTGTGCAATTTCAACCTCATTTTCAGCAAGTTTTTTGCTATGTCCTAGCACGAGGCTCTCTAACTCTAGGATGCAGCCCTGCTCCATCCCAAGGAACAGAGAGTGTCTACACCTGCATGCAAAATAGTTCCATTCTCTGCCCCATGGGATCTAACCCCCTCTCAATTAGAAGCAGAGTGGGCATCACCATCCCAAAATCCTCAAGATTGGGGAATGAACAATGTACTAAAGCTGACTTATTATTATTCTACTATAGACTTATTATTCTTGTAGCAGTGGAAGAACTCTTATCACTGATGTAAAGGCAGTGGCCACCAGAGGTTCTGAGGGATGGGACAGAAGAATAGGTATAATATGGGGGCATTTGAAGACATTGGAGTTGTCCTGCATGACATTGCAGTGACGAATGCAGGTCACTGTATATTTTGTCATAACCTACAAAATGGTGCGGGACAGAGTGTAAACTATAAGGTAAACTGTAGTCCATGGTTAGTAGCAATGCTTCAGTATGTGTTCATCAATTGTAACAAATGTACCACCCTAATGAAGGATGTTGTTGATTTGGGAAAGTGTGGGAGAGGGAGGTAGGGGGGCATATGGGAATCACTTATATTTTTTGTGTAACATTTATATAATCTAAAGCTTCTTTAAAAATTAATTAATTAAAATATTCAGTAAAAAAATAAATATATTTTATTTCTGAATTACAAAAATAAATAAAGAGAGCAGAAGGAGAGCATTGCTTAGTACAATAGGGAGCCAGTGCCAACACCTCTAGCGCCAGCGCCCGACTCCCCAGTGGGTGCTTTGCAAAGCGCTTCACACAAGGAAGGGAAATTTCGGGCTTCAGCCCTAGAGACTCTGGGGACTTTTCAAAGCGCACCTGCTCTGTTTAAGGTGCGATCCAGCTCTGCTCCCCACGGTAGTGGAGTCCCCTCCTTGGGCTTCCCTGAACTGCCTTGTCATGTGCTCAGCTTTTCCATTTGGAAATGCCCAGGACCTCTGCAGGAGGACGGGGCCCACAGAATGCAATCTCTGCCAGAAATCCTCCCGTCTGATGCCCTAAGCCAGCCGAGCGGGGCCACGAAGCCAGGGAACTAGCACAGATGGCACCCTTCCCTTTTTATCCCTTTAGCCAGGGCTTTGGGTTTTTTTGTTCACCATTTTAAAGTAACATCAGTCTAGTCTTATTTTATGTCTCGCCTCGCCCCACCCCGACCCCATCCCTTCGCCATCACCTCTAGGGACTGAAGAATATGTTCAAGATTCTAACTTTATTGCATTAGCCAATATAAAATAAAACCTAGGTCCCCCTGTGGATCCAAAATTGTCCTGAGTAGTTTAAATAACAAATTAAATGAAGACGTGATAGCAGAGAAGCTTATTATGGGCTGTGTGAATAGCCAAACAAGCAGACAAGGTAATGGTGTGGCATGAAAAATGTGCTGTCATTTTTTATTCATACTTCTCCCAATGCCCGTGTGAGCCTTTACTCAGGGTGGGAGGGAGCCTGGCATTACAGAGGCTGGGCTGGTGTGGGATATCTGACATGCTGTCTCCGAAGAATTGATTCTCTTGGGGTGTAGGGTGGGGAAAAAGAGCCAGTAGCTCCACGAGTTGTGTAATTAACTTTTAGAAAACCTTCAGATTAGAATTTCCTTGTAATCATACAAACCAACGTTGTGCAGCATTTTCATCTATCTTCTCTCCTTTGATCTTTGTTACTATCCTGTGAGGAAACTGTTATTATACCCATTTTACAGATGTAGAGACTGAGGCTCACTGATTAATTGAATAGTCCAAGGTCACCCACTAAATGCCAAGAGGAAGGGGTGGAATCCAGTCTTTCTGACTACAGATTCTGTGTTCTCTTGAACCTGTCCCACTGAACCCACTCCACAGGCACAAAGCTGGTGGTCTTGGGAGGGGACTCCAGCCCAGGTGGGCAGGCTTCACAAGGCTAAGGTACCCAGTATGTAGGATAACAGCAAGATAGAGGCACACAAAGCATTTTTGGATATAATTCGACATTTGATATTTAAGAAAATTAACCTCAGCCATCATGAGAAACATCAGAACTTTCTTGGACTTCCTTACCATTGTTCTGTCTCAGAATCTTTTTTTTTGTTTGTTACATAGAGAACCATACTGTTTTAGTTTCCTCGTTGCTAAATCAAATACTATACAGTGGGTTGACTTAAACAAAGAGGATTTATTGGCAAAAAGGCTAAGAGAAGTCCAAAAGCAAGGCATCATCAAGGTGATGTTTTCTCCCAGAAGATGGTGGCATTCTGGGACTGGCTGCCAGCAATCCTTGGTCCATGGCTTTTCTGTCCCATGGCAATGCACTTGGCTGCCTCTCTTGGCTTCTTCTGTCTTCTCTTCTGGTGTTCCACCGACTTTCATCTTCTGGCTGCCCCCTCCAGCTTTCTCTCTCTCTGTGGCCTTCCCTATAGTCCCTTTAGTCATAGAATTAAGACCCATTCTGATAAAGATGAGCCATACCTTAACTGAAGCAACCTCACCAAAAGGTCCTATTTACAAAGGTTCATACCAACAGGAATGGATTAAGTCTAAGAACATTTTTTCTGGGGTCCATAGCTCTAAGCCACCACAGGCACTATAATATTTTCAGTGTTTAATACCGTTTAAAGGATTCAACCCAGCCCTGGTCTCTCCCCATTCAAGATATCTTTCAGCCCATCAACAGCACTGGAAATTCAACCATTAGAAATGCATTCCCTTAGGCCTTTACATAGCTCTCAGGATTTTCATTAGGCACCTATTAAAATCTAGGTCCTGGGAGAGAGTGAAGAGAGGCAACATGTATATTTGGATTGCAAATTTATTCACATTCGAGCTCAGATAGGCAGAAGACCTACAGTTATTTATATCTGTCCATTCCTTATCTGAACTCATGAGCAGGCTTTTGGGTCCACCCCAGTAAACTCGATCCAGAGCAATAATATACGCACGCATTTCCCTTCATTAATCCTCAGTCTCTTCGGGTGGAATTGTTCAATCTCTCAAATTCCTTTCCTTCTCTCATATCTCCTTCCTCTTTCAAAGGACTCTTGCAGAGGACTTCTGCTGGCCTTGTACTGATCCCTCAGTGGGGTCACTGTGGGTGACAAATGATAGATAATTGGTGCTGCCCAGGAGCCTTCTGCTGGAGCCCACTGGTAACGTCTGGAGCTGGTATAGCTTGCCGTCAGCTTGTCTTTCTTTCTTTCTCCTTCGCTCTCTAATTCAGGAGACCCTTACCCAGCACTCATGTCTAAGGGGACTAGAGGAACTAGAGGAGGGGCTACAGCAGTGTAGCTGTAGCTGTGCTTTTCTCCCAGAGGCTAAAGGAATCCCGGGCATCCTCTCATTCTACCCAAATCCTGCCTGTTGTCTCATAAAAAAGATCACTTTTTTGTCCTCCCTGCTTTGGAGCAATTCACCTTATAAAAGTCTGTATTTGGAGAGGATGGTGATAAAAATGTATCAGTTTTATACATGGGAAATAATAAACACGTAATTCATTTAGTTTTATAGTGTGATATTTGAAACATCCAAAGGAATACACACAGCATAGATGTAGGCTTAAGAACCAGACAGACACCTTGAACCCCACTGCAGAATTAGAACTTGTCCCCACCACCATCTCCTGTGTCTCCCCTCTCTGTCCCATTCTTCCTGCTTGCTCCCTAAAGGGGAAACCAGTATTGCATTTCATCTTTTCTTGCCTTTTTGGGTTTTATGAGGTTTTATCACATCTGTACATCCCTAAACAATATATTTTAGTTTTGCTTGTTGTTGAGATTTATGAAAACTGGATTCAGACTTTATATAGCATTTTGCAACTTGTTTTTCTCCACTCATTTATTATGCTCTAAGGTTTTATTGACGCCGTTGCTCGTAGCTGTCGTTCGTGGCGTCGCGCACATATACCGTAATTTATTTATCTGATTTTCTATTAGTGGACAATTGGGCTGTATCCAATTTGGGGGCTCTTATAAATGATGCTGCTGTTTCCTGAGGCACTAGGATTTATGTCTTGGAGAATCACTGGGCCATTAGACACATGAAGATTCAACTTCACAATCTCGTGGAGTGAAATGGCTGAGCACATGGGTTTTGGTACCAAAATGCCTTATTTCAAATCCAGACTCTACCACTTCCTAGCGTTTGACTTAGGGCAAATTGCTTATCTTCTCTGCATCTCCATTTTCTCAACTGGAAAATAAGGCTATTGGTAGCACCAGCCTCATAGAGTCATTCAAGGATGGAATGAGTGGTACTTTGCCAATACTGCTCATTATTTTATTTCATCTTTGCAACAACCCCATGAGGGGTTTGCAGTTATGCCCATTTTACAGATTTGGGAAAGCACAGTTAGGTTAAATAATGTACAGCTAATAAGTGACAGAACTGGGATCCGTCTCCTGGTTGAGTTGACTTCGTAGCCTAGTTTTCATCATAGCCTCCCATCCTTAGGACTTTACCAGCTTGATTCCTTTCCTAGCCAGCTAAGAGCCAGTCCCTGCAAAAGGAAGGGCAATGCTGGGGAAGTAGGAATGGCACCAAGAATTGAAGAAGAGAGGCACATTGAGAAGAAAAGGCACCACAGATGAATTCTGCCTCTTCTCCTCTGGGGGCTGACCACTTCCATCTCCTTCATTCTATCCTGTTCTCTCCAGGCTATTCCTATCTCAAACAGACACATCTCTCACTCTTAACTCTCCTGCAACCCTCACAGTGGGCTCTCACTTGCAGAAAGGCTTTTGTTAACAAAGGAAGGCACAGTCCAGCCAGCCTTCTCGCATCCCGTCTCCTTCCTCCATCCCGTCTCCTTCCTCCACTGGGCTTGGATTCCTTTACACTTGGCCCAAGACCCTGGGAACCTCTGCCATCAGGGTGAGATGGGATGGGGCGGATGGGCCAAGACTGTGGCCTTGTCCACCCAGAATGCAAACTGTGCTCAGATCCCATTGCCTGCAAAGGCTTGGCTTGGCTCTCCCCTCCCCTCCACGGCTGCTCATTTTCATAAGCACCCAATGAATTCATTTCTTTGGAAAAAAGGGCAAGAAAAGAAAATAGATCTGCATGATATGTTCAATTTTCTGCAAATCCCGTAAACATCAGCCATGGCTGGGCTTTCATTACATGTGCTTAGGCCAAGATGACACTCATGTCTTTCCTCCAGAAGCCTGGTGAGTTGGCAGCTGCCCGGGCCGGGAAAGATGAATTGGGGTTTTGATGATAACACCTCTGCCCTCCCTTCAGGATTTAATACCTCAACTATTTCCCATCTAATCGGGTCAACAAATAACAACCAAATTGTCAGTACATGCCCCCAACCTCACTAAGAGGTTTCCTAAACACAGACATTCCTTCTGAAGCAGACAGCCGGCCCTGGGAAGGCAATTTCTGGTCCTTTGTTAACAGAGATGATGTTCCCCAAACCATACTAACAGCTGATAAAGGCCATTTCTGGGGCCACTTTATTTTTTCTCCCAAACCTAACAAGTGACCTCATCCTCATTTGCATTCTCATTTGCAAATCCTCTGCAGCACACAATTGAGTCAGTACATTATTCATAATTTTTAAAGCAGCAGAGTACAATGGGCATTGTTCTTTGTTTCCCATGTTTCCATCCATCATCTGTCTCTCTGAGAGGGGGAACAGGGGGGGACAGCAGCAAAGCGGGGGAAATATGGGAGATGGGACAGAGACAGGGCCCCCGCCCCACCCCGAGGTGGCAGTCTGCAGAGCTGAGCTCCAGCCACCCCTGCCTCAGCCAGGCTCTGCTTCCCACATCTGGGACCAGGGGTGAATCACTCTTTCCCTTGACTCATTGGTGATGATGTGTGTTCACTATTTACTCATTTGTTCATGTGCTGTTTTGATTTCTCTCAGGCTGGGTGTAACCCAGGCTATCTTGGTTTGCCAGAACTGCTATCACAAATACCACTGACAAATACCACCGACTGGTTTGGGCTTAACAGCAGGACTTTATTGGCTCATGCTTTTGAGGCTAGAGGAAGTCCAAAATCAAGATATCAGCAAAGCTTGCTTTTCCCAGAGCCTGTGGCATCCTGTTGCTGGCTGTTGGCAATCCTTGGGGTCCCTTGGCTTGTATCTCCACCTCCCATGACGGGCCAGTGTTCTCTGCTTGTGCTGCTCCTCTGGTTTCCACCGACTTCTGGCTTCCCATTTCTTTCCTTTATAAGGGCTTCCAGTAATATGGATTAAGACCCTTCCTGCTTCAGTGGCCACACCTTAACTAAAAATGGTCCTATTTATAAATGGGCTTGTGGCCACGCAAATGGGATAAAGATTAAGAACGAATTTTTGTCTTGGGTATATAACTCAATCTACCGCACATGTCAAAATAATAAGAAAAAGACATTGGTCAAATGGTTGGGTTCTTAGCCTCACAGGTATTTTTTAATTAAGCATGAATGGAGCACGAACTAAATCCTAAGTGTTATGCTACTGAGTCTTCATAAATAGCCTTATGTGTTAGGTGTTATTAATCGCAAGGTGTGGATCAAGAAACTGAGGCTTAGCAGATTAAATTCTATGGCCAGTGTCACCAAACTAATCGGAGAAGAACCTCTTTCCATGAGTACTGTGAAGCTACAACTTTTACCTGGGCATCTAAGGCTCTAGGACTTTACTTTTATTATTCACCCAGTCTTTTATCCATTCATTCATCGAATAAATATGTATTGAGCCTGGGAACCAAGTCTTGTAATTCATCGGAGTATGTTTAGGACCCATGCAATGCCCGATGATCTTAGATTGGAGGAAGAGAGGCAAGTAAACAAGTGGAGAGCAGTGCAAGGACCCACTCAGAAGAGTGGGACAGGGAAATTAAGGGTGACTCTCAGATTTCTGGCTTGAGCAATGAGATGAATAGAGTTTTTAGTTGCTAAAAGGAAGAAGACTAGAAGAAGAAATGATCTGGGAAGAGTGATGAGAAATCAAACTTGCTTTAGAACTAGATAAGTTTGAGGTGCCTGTGTGACATCCAAGGAAAGGTGCCAAGTAGACAATTTGATGTAATAGAAAGGTTTGGGATGGAGATGTGAATATGGGAATTGTCATCTGATGGAATTGATGAGGTTACTGAAGAACAAAGGTCAAGGACGAGGTCTTAAACTCAGAGAATGGGGAGATGAAGAACCTACCAAGGAGACAGAGAAGAAGCTGAAAGAAAAGGTATGGGTGGAAAACAACAGAGTGTGGCCTCACAGCTGGGGAGAAATATATTTGGAGAGGCTGGGAGTGGGCAACTGGGTGGAGTGGTCCCAAGAGCTCAGGTAAAGGTGGAGACAGAAGCGAGCCCTAAGATTTGGCAACTTAGAGTTTGACAGTGGCCTTGACAGGAACAGTTCTTTTGGAACCATTTGGTATAAGCTGGAGGGAGTAGCCTGAAGAATGAACAAGAGGAGGTGACTCGGACCCAATGTGTGTGGACAGCTTTCTCCAGAAGTTGGGCTGAGAAGGGATACAGAGTGATGGGATGAAAGGCAGAATAAGGAGGGAGGTCTAAGAGAGATTTCAAGAGCAAGACATGAATGTGGGTCTGCTTGCTTTTTGCCTTATGGGAATGATACAGGGGAGACCAAAAGGGGTTCAGGATGCAAGAGAGAAGGCAAGACATAGGCACATGGTGTTCAGATGGGATGCAGAGCAGAACAAAGGGTGGATGACCAGATTTTATTCTCAGAGACACTAAAAGAGGAAGGAGGAAGGAAAAGGTGAGTGTAGATACAAATAGGTTTGTAGACTTGGGTGGTGGAAATGTCTCCTTTCACCTTAAAGAATGAGAATGACCGACATCTAACAAACCTGTGTTAGGTGACTGCTGTGTGCCAGAGCTATGGGGCAATGGGGATGCAAAGGTGATGAAAAGTGGTCCCCACTACTGAGGAGCTCACGGACTCGTGGGAGAGATAGATGTCAAGTGATTCCATGTAATAATAGAACTGTTCTCAGGGCCCTGGGAATACAGAAGAGGGCCGCAGCTCAGCTGATGGTCAAAAGAAGTTACTTGGATTTACTTCACAGCCTGCCCAGCCTCACATGCCAATAGGTGCTTAGTTTGAGGCTAATGATGACTTAGAATCCTAATTTTGTACCCATGGAGGTCATGATTAGCGAACTGGAATCTACAGAAGCATCCCTTGTTTCTCCCTCTTTTTCTGTAACCCTGATCATATAATATGCAGGTGCCTGGACAACTCCCAATTGAACCAGGACTTATCTCCAGATGAAAGCATTCCGTTCCTTGAATAGTGATTTTAAGGCCTTTGGGGTCAGTAATGGGGAGAACTGCTGACGATGTGCCCAGTTAGGTTAAAGCTGTCTTTTGACCCAAACATCACAGAAATGACAACATGGACTGGCAGAACGCACGTCCTCTTTGCCTCCTTGAAGCAGCCCCCTCACAGGTGAGCTTAACCCCACAGGCTTCCCTCCAGCCTGGCACCCCAGGAAGAGGATGGACTGTTCATTTGGACCTCTTTGACAGGTGTGTTTGCCGCTCTGCAGAGCTACAGTTAATAAACAGGCAGGGGAGGCAAGACTGGGGAGCAGAGCCCTGCCTCAGCCCCCGAGCTGAGGCCCACAGGCCCAGCAGAAATGCAGAGCACGATGCGCATACCCCAGCAGCATCAGCACAGTGAGAGGAATCCTGTCTTAGTAAGGGGGAGTGGACACCCAGTGAGACCAAGCTAAATGCAAAACAAGTGGAGCTGTGGAGCACCCCAGGGAGATGGTGTTGGTGGGAATGGAAAAGGCATGGCTCTGATGCAATCCTTCCAGGTAGTGCGGGCAGCGATTGTCCCACCCCCAACTCCATCCTCTCACACATCCACGATGCCCAGCAGATGTCTCTCCTGTAGGAGGGAGAAATGTCATGGTTGAGACGATGGGGTCTGGGGCTGACTGCCAAATCAGTCCAAGTTTCTTGACCTCTCTTCGCTTTAGTTTTCCTTGTCTGTAAAATGAGGGTGATAATGGCAATTGTAGCTCTAATAATGGAGTCATGGTGAGGATTAAATAGAACAGGGCTCGGCACAGAGTAGATACTTATTAAATAAAAGCTTGATGAATACAGAGAGGAAGCAAGGTGAAGAGTAGATATGTCCACATAGACCCACTTCCACTGTTAGAAGACAATCCAGTGAGCCCAGTTCATCAAGAGAGTTGCCTTGCACATCAAGCTGTCTCTGCCAGCTGAGGGTATGGCAAGTTCGCAAACAAAGGCACAGGCAGAGAGCATTCCCCCTTTCACTGGGGTGGTGAAAGGGAGAAGAAATAACCAGGAGCAAGTCAATTATATTTCTGAGATGGGCTATCCAAGCTGTACCACCTCTTCCACCAAACTAAGGAACAGAGAGGACATTTACATTCAATAAAAATGTATCTTTCCAGGAAAAAAGGACCAGTTTTCTTATCCTTTAGTGGAAACCGTGATAGGAAGTTGCCAGAAGTCTGCATGAAATGTTAAGTCTCTCTTCTTGAGCTGTGGGAAGGAAGACAACGTGGAGAAGTTTCTGTAGTGTGTTGGGGTTCGGTTTTTTGTTGATCTGGGGGCTAGGTGACTTATTGTGGCATTAGCATTTCGCAAAGATTTAAAGTACGTGCATAATAAACATCCCAGGTTGCTGACTCTTGTGATCTTATTAATTGTGCAAACTCCCCCCACAAAAAGCAGGCTGTTTCCTAGTGGGCCGTGCATTGCCACTCAGGATCCCAGGAAGGCATATGATGGGGGATGATGAAGCCAACCAGCTGGCAATGATTGGCTTCATCATCCCACCATACTGTGGCTATTCTATCCTGTGAGTGGCCCCCCGACTCAGCTAAAATTATATTCGGCCCACGCTCCTGCTGATAACATAACTGGCCCCCTCTGCTGACCATGGATGCCAACAAATGCCCACCACACTCCATCCAGCTAAGATTTCCTCCAACTGCAGATGAGGGAATGCAGAGAGAGCCTCTCTCCCTTGGGCTCCCCACTCTCAGGGAGAGCAGCTACTGATTGCTCATTAGAAAAGTCCAGTTGCATTTCCTGATCCCCCCCCACCCCCATCACAACTGGCTGGCTCTCCAGGAGCTCCGGTCTAATTAGGAGGTGGAGCTATGGCTTCAACCATGGTGCTCTGCAAGCTGTACCAGTAGAGATGCCCAGACCAGCCTGAGGAGCACGGTGTGGGGAGCACTGGCAGAGAGTTAAGTAGGGCATTTGCTACTTGGCTGTCAATCTATGAGCAGCATGCAAGCCTGGAGTTGGCCAGTTTTCCCCAAGCAGTTGTCCCTAATGGTTGACAAAGCTCCAATCACTTTGATAAGGAAAAGCTCCCAAACCTGATCCTGGAGGAAGTCAGTATGTCTCTGTGGGGAAACCATTACACCATTCTTTCCCAGGCTGTGTTTTTTTGGGGATGTTATTATTTTTTATTAAGGTTGTTTTATTATTCATGGCCGTTATTACATTTTTCTACAAATACAATGGAATCCCGTTCAACTATTCATATTCACTGGGGTACAACACTTGATGCATTTTAAAAATAATGTCTTCCATTATAATGCAATAGTACCACATCATAGAAAATTTGAAAACTAGGAAGAAGAACAAGGAATCAACCCAAATCCCACCAGTCTAATACAAACACTGTTAGCGTTTTGGTGAATTTCCTTTGAGTCTTTTTCTTATGCATATTTTAACATAGTGGTAATTATCTTTACTTATATTTTTATCTTCCCTTTTTTTCACTTAACATAGTTGTCATATGCAATTTCCATATTATATAATCCCCATAATCATTTTAATGATTCCATAATATTCCATCAAGTCTACGCACCATAATTTATTTAACCATTTCCCAATTCTTGAATACGTAGCCTGTTTTTGCCATTATATTTATAGATTTTTTGGTATTTAGAATTATTTTTTTAGACCAGATTCACAGAAGTGGGATTGCTGAGGCAAAGAGTATGGACGTTTTTATGACTGCCAGTGTACCCTGCCAAATTGCTCTCTAATCCATGCTTTAGCTTAACCATATTCCATGGGGCTTTTTAATCAGCAGGGTTGTTCATTTATGCTTTGGGGGTACAAGATAGAACTCTTGCATCACTTCAGTATGGTAACAGTCTGGGCTAGAGCTGCTGCTCTGTCTTGCCCCTTAGAAAGAAGGTTTCTTGAGCAGTCCCTCCCACCTCCCAGGAACACTTCACCCACAGAGCACTTGATGGACAAGGAGACCTTTGATCATGTTGGAAGTGGAGGCAACCTTGGGATGAAACACATTAGTACATTCCTTTCTTAGGGTGAAAGCAGAAAATGAATGTCCGACTTGTCGCACTTAACCCAAAATGCTTGTTTCTGCTGTAGCAAGAGATTTCCATGCAGGGAGACACATGACTAGCTGTCACCAGCCCACATGTCAATATTGAAGAAACAACTCTCTGAGGTCCAAAGCTCCAGATAGACTCCCCTATGTGCCAGCCCCAGCCCCCAACACTCCTTTGGCCCATTGGAGGTTCAGTAGAATTAAGTCTAAGGCTCTCCCCTTACTTTATCTTTGCAGGGAAAATGTAATTTGAGGACATTTTCCCCATAGGAACACCATCTTCAACTCCCATAACACACTTGGCTTTTCTGCTTTCAGACTGGTACAAACCAGAGAGGTAACCTCTCCAGGTTTTGAAGGCAATGCTCCTGAAAGTTGGATCCATTGGCCATTGGTGTTCCATGAGGTTTCCTGTAGAAATTCATAGGTGATTCTCTGTATTATACCTGCTTGTGATGCAACTTACTATACTTTTATTTCTAGCACAAATTAGTACTATCTTCAGATGCAGGTCAAGCTGTAAGTAAAATGGTGATATAGGGTAAGCCTGACTTTAGGAATGCAACATACAGTTGTTCAGGTTGTTCATTGCACAAAGGCACCTGGCTGAGGGGATAAGTGGAAGGTAATACCAGCTTGCTAGCCACTAACAGAGTCATGTACCTTAGCTATCGCCACTTTATCACCATCATTATTATTTTAGGGGTAACTCTTTTTATAAATAACCTTTTTAAAAATTTTAGTTACAGATTTAGATTTACAGAAAAATTGCAAAATAGGACAGAGAGTTTCCATATATCCCACACCCAGTTCTCCTAGTATTAACATTGTACATTAGTATGGTACATTTGATATAATTAATGAGCCAGTATTGGTATTGATATTGATTAACTAAAGTCCATAGATTATTCAGATAGACTTCGGTTTCTCCAAATGCCCTTTTTCTGTTCCAGGATCCCATCTGAGATCCCACATTACATTCACTCATCTTGTCTCCTTAGGTTCCTTTTGGCTGTGATGATTTCTCAAACTTTCCTTGCTTTTGATGACCTTAACAGTTTTGAGGAGGACAGGTATTCTGTAGAATGTCCTTAAAACGGGATTTCTCTGATGCTTTTCTCAAGATTAGGCTGGGTTTATAGGTTTAAGGGAGGAAGACCACAGAGGTAAACTGCCATTTTCATCTCAGCCTTCTTGATATTAGCCTTGATGACCTGGCTGAGGTCATGTTTGTCAGGTTCCTTCTCTGTAAAGTTCTTTTTTACTCATTTTCCGAACTGAATTCTTTGGAAGCAAGTCCTTATGTGCAGCCCACATTTAAGGAGTGGGAAGTTATAATTTGAATATTTGCACAAATTATTTGGAATTCTGCGTGAGAGATTTGTCTATCCTCTCGTACTTATGTATTTACTTAATAATTTATTTACATCATGAATACTTATTTTATACATTGGGTTATACTCCATACTACTTTATTTATTCTGTTGCTCAAATTGTTCCAACTTTAACTACTGGAGTCTCTTTCAATTGACTTTTGTGTCCCTTTGACATACTCCCATCATTGTGTTTTTGGTTTTTTATTCATTTGCTTGTTTGGGAAAGGTGGCAGAGCACTTCCTTGCTTTCTGGAGCTACAAGATGCTCCATTGGGAATCTCCTCTACTTTTTATGTAACATTTATATAATCTAAGTATCTTTTTAAAATTTTTAAAAAGAAAAGAAAAAAGATGCTCCAGGATCATCTCATTTATTTCCTGTTTCAGTCCTAGATTTGACCATTTCTCCAGGAAGCTCCATTTCCTTTTATTGAAGAATAGTCTTAGAAACAAAGATGTGGGTACTGGGTGTGCTCACTGCTTCTAGGGATGTCATTGCTTCTAGGCCCTCAGCTGATGGCAAGGAAATATATGTGTGTATATTGACCCTTGTTTATACATAAATCTATAAATATTTCTATGTGTAACCATCTGTATCTATAGTAAGCTAAATATGAGTTCATACTGATGTCTCCAACTCTAATACATCAACACATGACTCATCCTAAGCCTCTTCCTTTACATATTTGTAACCTCCTACTACAACAGTGAGAGATCTGGCTCCACCCTTCTGCCCTCCATTTGTTTAATTGTTCAACTCCAGCATACAGAAATATCAGAATTGTTAACCTGGAAGTTCCTTTTTAATTCACATAAAAAGGGCTATATGGGCTAGTAGTAGTCACACATCCCTTCCAAACTGAATTTCCACTCAGCCAAGTTTAAAAGCCAACAGTCCCTGTGCTTTCTCCCTCATCTTCCCTAACACCGGTACCTATTATCAGTTTTTCACTTCATTGTATTAGTCAGAATAAACCAGACTAAGCTGCAGTAACAAATAAACCTCAAAATCTCATTTAGCATAGCCACAACAAAGGTTTATTTTTGATTCGCATCACATTCTGATGCAGCTTAGACAGCCTGCTTCACTTTTAGCTTCATCATTTTGAACTTGTGTCCATGAAAATGGCTATAGAAAGGGGAAAGAAGGCTGAAAAACCATACAGAATTTTTTGTGGGTGATTAGAGAAGTTGTGAGATAACAGAACAATCATGCATAAAATACAGAGTTCCCATATACCATCCTATTATTAATAACTTGTATTTGATATGGTACATTTGTTACAATTGATGAAAGCACATTTTTATAATTGAATTGTACTGTTCACTATAATCCAAGTTTTAACTTAGGTTTCACTGTTTATGTTGTGCAGTTCCATGCATTTTATTTATAATTTATATTCTATTAACATAAATAGAACCTAAAATTTCCCCTTTTAACTACATTCAAATATATAATTCAGTGTTGCTAATTATGATCACAACGCTGTGCTACCACATCACCGCCATCCATTACCAAAACTTTTGCATAGTCCTAAAGAGACTGTACATTTAAGCCTTAGCTCCCTACTCCCTACCCCTGCCATGTCCCCTGGTAACATATATTCTAGATTCTGACTCTGTGAATTTGCTTATTCCAATTATGTCATATCAGTGAGATCATACAATATTTGTCATTTTGTGTCTGACTTATTTCACTCAACATAATGTCCTCAAGGCTCATCCATGTTGTCTCATGCATCAGGACTTCATACCTTCTTAGGAATGTATAATATTCCATTGTATGTATATACCACATTTTGTATACCCATTCGTCATTTAATGGACACTTGGGTTGCTTCCTTCTTTTGGAAATTGTGAATAATGCCACAATGAACATCAGTGTGCAATTAGCTGTTCAAGTCTCTGCTTTCAATTCTTTTTGATATATACCTAGAAGTGGGATTGTTGGGTCATATAGTAATTCTATTCCTACTTTCTGAGGAGCTGCCAAACAGTCTTCCACAGCAGCTGCACCATTTTATATTTCCACCAGCAATAAACGAGTGTCCCTATTTTTCCACATCTTCTCCAACACTTGTAATTTTCTGGAATATTTTAATAGTATCCATTCTAGTTGGTATGAAATGGTATCTCATTGTAGTTATGATTTGCATTTCCTTAATGGCTAATGATATTGAGCCTCTTTTCCTGTGATTTTTGGCCATTTTTATATTCAAGTATTTTGCCAATTTTTAAATTGTGTTGTTTTTCTTTTTGTTATTGAGTTTAAGGGGCTCTTTTTATATTCTGGATATTAAATCATTATCAAATATGTGGTTTTCAAATATTTTCTCCCATTGGATGGCCTGTAATTTTATTTTCATAATAAAGTTTTTTAGACACAAAAATTGTTAATTTTCATGAGGTCCCACTTATCTATTGTTTTCTTTTGTTGCTGTGCTTTGGGTGTAAAGTCCAAGAAACCATTGCTTAACACAAGATCTTGAAGATGCTTCCCAACATTTTCTTCTAGGAGTTTTATAGTGCTGGCTCTTATATTTAGGTCCTTGATCCACTGTGAGTTGATTTTTGTACATTGTGTGAGGTAGGGGTCCTCTTTCATTCTCTTACAAATGTAGATCCAATTTTCCTAGCACCACTAGTTAAAAAATTATTATTTCCAATTGAGTGATCTTCACCCACTTGCCAAAATGGGTTGATGTTCACCCACTTGTCAAAATGAGTTGATGATAAATATGAGGGTTGATTTTTCAACTCTTAGTTCTATTCTGTTGGGTTATATGTCCGTCCTTGTGCCAATGCCACCTTATTTTGCTTACTGTGGCTTTGCAATAAGTTTTAATATAGAGAAGTGTGAGCCCCCCAACTTTGCTCTTTTTAAAGATGGCTTTTGATATTTGGGGCTTCTATATAAATTTGGTGTTTGGCTTCTCCATTTCTGCAAAGAAGGTTGTTTTGATTTTTTATTGAGATTGTATTGAATCTGTAAATCGCTTTGCATAGAATTGACATCTTAATAATATTTAGTCCTCCAATCCATGAACATGGAAAGTCCTTCCATTCATTTAGATCTTCTTTGATTTCATTTTGCAATCTTTTGTCATTTCCTTTGTACAAGTCCATTACATCCTTCGTTAGAATTATTCCTAGATATTTGATTCTTTTAGTTTCTATTGTAAATGAAATTTTTTAAAATATATTTCTTCTTCTGATTGTTCACTACTATTGTAGAGAAACACAACTGATTTTAGGGTATTGATCTTCTACACCAACATTTTGCTGAATTCATTTATTAGCTCTAGGAGCTTTGTTGCAGATTTTTCAGGATTTTCTGTATATAGGATCATGTCATCTGTGAATAGAGATAATTTTATTTACTCCCTTCTAATTTGAATGCCTTTTATTTCTTTTTCTGGCCTAATTGCTCTGGCTAGAACTTCCAGTGCAATGTTGAATAACAGGTGGTGACAGAGGGCATCCTTGTCTTATTCTTGGTCTTAGAGGGAAAGCTTTCAGTCTTTTGCCATTAAGTATGATGTTACAGAGGGTTTTTCATATCTGCCCTTTATTGTGTTGAGAGAGTTTCCTTCTATATTTAATTTTCTAATTTTTTTTTAATCAAAAAGAGGCATTGGATTTTGTCAAATGCTTTTTCTGTGTCAATTGAGATCATCATGCGTTTTGTCCCTTTATTCTCTTAATGTGGTGAATTACATTAATTGATTTTCTTGTTGTGAACTGCCCTTGCATACCTGGGAAAATTCAACTTGATCATGGTGTATAATTATTTTAATGTACTCTTGGATTTGGTTTGATAGTATTTTGTTGGGGATGTTTGCATCTATATGTAAATGTCTGTAGGTGTGTGTGTGTGTGTGTGTGTGTGTATAAACATATATACATATATATATGCACATACATATCATACATACATGTAGGCATATAGTTGTCTATAGTATCCTTTTATATTCCTTTTAATTTCAGTGGGATTGATAATACTATCCTTCCTTCCATTTCTGATTTTCATTTAATTGTGTTTTCTCTTTTTTCATCAGTCTAAATAAAAGTTTGCTAATTTTATTGATCTTTTCAAAGAATCAACTTTTTTTTTTGCAAATATATTATTTTTTTATAAATTTTTTAAAAATTTTTAAAAAGATACTTAGATTACATAAAAGTTACACAAAAATTATAGGGATTCCCATATGCCCCACCTCCCACACCTCCCACAACCTCCCACATAAACATCCTTCATTAGTGTAGCACATCACCTGCAATGGATATACACATCCTGGGGCTTTGCCATTAAGCATGGACCATAGTTCACATTGTAGACCACACTCTCTTCCCCACAGTTCTGCATGTTATATGATGATATAAAATGGCCTATATCTGTTGTTGCAATGTCACTCAGGATAATTCCCAAGTCCCAAAAAAGCCTCTGTATTACAAATGCTTTTCCCTCTCCCTGACGCCAGAGCGTCCAGTGGCCACTGGCTCCACATTAATGTTGTAATTTCTTCCATTGCTTGAATCACAATATGTTTATAACAGAATACCAGTAAGTCCACTCTAGTCCATAGCTCTTCCCCCAATCCTGAGGAGTCTGGGATGGTGATGTCCACTCCACCTCCACTTGAGAGGGGGCTTATATCCCATGGATAAGATGGATGGGATTATCCTGCCTGAAGCTCCTGACTCTCTCCATTCCCTGGGATGGCCGTTGTCCATCATCATCTCCCCGCCAGATGTCCTGGGTAAGTCCATTGAGCTGTAGAGTAGAAGCTGCAGCTCCACTGAGATTCCGGGCCCAGCTGGCACATGGACAGCCCAAAGAGTCCAGTCTCTGGATGTACACCTACAAACTCCAGCACCACATATAGGTTTGACTAGAAGAGATAGATGGACCATGTGCAAGGAAGACATATTTGAGTCCAATTCTGTCACTCTCAGGAGCACAGATTCCAAAGTAGGGCCCACTGATAAGGCACCAAACTCTGGAGCTATCCTCCCTGACATAGGACCTGGGTGTCTCCAGAGCCCTCAGGAGCCCCTCTATTTGGGGTGATATCCACTTTGGAAGCCTATGAGATCCTACTGAGATATGCATAAGCGTTACCTCTGGGATGACCTCCCAACTTACTTTGAAGTCTCTTAGCCATATGAACTCATTTGTCTTTACCTTTTCCCTCTTTTATTTGAGGTCTTTTTCCAGTCTTTGTGCCAGTTGGCACTTGTTAGTAACCCCCCCCCCTCGGTGCCAGGGAGGCTTATCCCTGGGAGTCATGTCCCACACTGGGAGGAAGGTAATGCATTCATATGCTGAGTTTGGCTTAGAGAGAGGCCACATTTGAGCAACAAGGAGGCTCGCAGGAGGCAACCCTTAGGCAATGCATAGGCTAAGTTTCAATTTCAAGAGCAAAGACTTGTAAGGGTAGTCATCAATAACAAGGGCCCATTCAAAGAACCAACTTTTGCTTTTGTTGATTCTCTTTGTTGTTCTTCATTCTCTATTTCATTTATCTCTATTCTAATCTTCATGATTTCCTTCCTTCTACTCGCTTTGGGATTGGTTTGTTCTTCTTTTTCTAGTTCTTCCAGATTTTAGGTTACATCTCTGATTTTAAATCTTTCTTCTTTTTTAATGTAAGCATTTAGAGCTATGAATTTACCTGTCAGCACTGCCTTTGTTGCATCTCATTAGTTTTGGTATGTTGTATTTTCATTTTCATTTGCCTCAAGGTATTTCCTAATTTCTCTTGAATTTCCATATATTTTTAAATTTTCCTTTTCTCCTTCTGTTATTGATTTCTAGCTTTATTACATTGTGGTCAGAGAAGATACAATTTATGATTTCAAGTTTTTTTAATTTATTGAGTCTTGTTTTGTGACTTAAGAAATGGCCTCTCATGGAGAATGATCCACATGCACTTGAAAAGCATATGTATTCTTTGTTTTTGAGTGAAGTGCTATATATATATGTCTGTTAGGTCTAGAGGTTTAGAGTATCATTCAAGTCTTATATTTACTTTCTGATCTTCTGTCTAGATGTTCTATCTATTATTGAAAGTGATATATTAAATTCTCCTACTATCAATGTAGAACTGTTTCTCCAAATTTGTCAGTATTTGCTTTATGTATTTTGGGGCTCTGCTGTTAGGTACATGTATATCTATAATTGTAACTTCTTCTTGTTGAATTGACCCCTTTATCAGTATATAATAACCATCTTTGTCTCACATAACTTTTTTGACTTGAAGTCTATTTTATCTGATATGAATATCATTACCCCAGCTCTCTTTTGGTTACTACTTGCATGTTATATATTTCTTTCTATCCTTTCATTTTTGTCCTACTTAAGACTTTGAATTTAAGGTGAGTCTCTTATAAACAGCATATGCTTGGGCCATGCTTTTTTATACATGCTGCCAATTTCTGCCTTAAACTGGAGAGTTTAATTCATTTACAAGTCACTACTAATAATGCAGGACTTTCTTCTGCCCCTTTGCTACTTAGCCTTTGTAAGTCTTATACTGTTTTTCTCTCTCAATTCTTCCATTAATGCCTACTTTCATACTTATTTGATTTTTTTGGATTGTGCCATGATAAGTGCCTTCTTATTTCTGTCTGGATATGTTTTTCATATATTTTCCTTGTGGTTACCATAGAGTTAAAAATTTACTATCCTAAATATATAACAATCATATTTGATTTGATACAAACTTGACTTCAATAGTGTACACATACACTGTTCTTATGTCCCTCCATCCCCCCATGTTTTTACTTGTTATAAATTATAATTTTGAGCATGTTATGTCAAAAACCATAGATTTATCATTACCTTTTATGTATTTGCATTTTAGTACTTGTAAGAGGATAAGAAGTGGAATTGCATATCAAAAATTACAATATAATAGTACTGGTATTTACTATTACACAACTTTTACTGGTTACCGTTACTGGAAGTCTTTATTTCTTTATACTGCTTTGAACCATTGTCTAGGGTCCTTTCCTTCCAGTCTGAAGAACTTCTAGCATTGACTGTAAGGTAGGTCTAGTGGTGATGACCTCCTTCACCTTCTGTTTATTTGGAAATGTCATAATCTCGCCCTCATTTTTGAAAGAAAGTCTCCCTGAATATAAAATTCTTGCTTGGCAATTGTTTTTTTTTTTTTTTTT